>JAQFXW010000117.1:0-24408 GCA_034693945.1 Dendrobaena attemsi | reverse complement strand
CCTCCTGCTTGACAGTACAGCACGCTAACGACTAAACTGCAAACACAGTCCAGCACGCTAACCACTACACTAACCAACCACCCCCATATATGTCGTTATGTATGTATGGCATGTATGCACGTATTGTAAATACAAGGTATGTTAACATTGTAAGTATGCGTGACCGACAACCATGCGTGTGCATGTAATGTATGTACAAATATATTTGCACATGTAAGTGGTTGCTCATATAGCAACCTTTCGCCACACAAGGATGCAAAGATTCAAACAGTCAAAAGGCAGATTAATAATTTTAAGTCAAACATAAGAAGTTTTAATGTTGTTAGGTGAATTCTTTTGTCACAGTCAATTCTAAGCTTGAGAATGCAAAGCAAATGGATTGTCTCACTACATTCTGTCCCTTTCCTTTGCCTTTGATTATCTTCCTCATTTGAATCGCTGATTGAAAGCAAGCCTACAAAATGATGAATGCATATTTCTGTTGCATATCATATACAAGACCAATCCATGCACTTAACAGTTTAAGGATTTCGTGAAATCTGATGAGACAGTTCCCAAATAAGTTTAATAATTAAATTACTATACACAATAAGATAACACTTGAACTGAATAACAATATAAACGATAAAATGAAATAAACATAAAAATTATCAAATATGAATCACACATAATGGCACAAATAACAAGAAAAAATTACAAGAATTATTTTAAAAAAATTGATACAGAAAAAAATCGACTATTACATAAAGATGCAGTGTTCACTGTTAAGTTATTCAAATCAACTGTTGACTCTATGATAAAAATTCTGTAGCCAAACATTTTTGTTTTCATTATTCTACTAGCTTGCATAGTAGCAACAACGATGGGCCTGGCGCAAAAAAAACCTATGGAAGCGTGATAATTCTTTTAGCTGAGCCAACTTTATAGAGAAGCATCATATTAGTTATCGAGAAACATTGGCGAGCACATTCTGAAATGTATGATACCTAAAATCCTCTTGGTACTAAAGAGCAAAAGTATATATCTATTATAGTGCAGCTTATGCTAATCAAGACAGTATTAAAAATCCATTTAGACAGAATATTGGTTTTCACATTGTACAGCATATTACTGGACTCTACAACACTGTGTTGCAATGCCTTATTGTATTGGTATTTTGCATCAATTTTCTGCAAAATTTTAATGTCAAATTGAGATGAATTGGTGCACTAAACTCATTATACTGTTAGACTACACAATTGTTCTGTACTGAGTGTATTGTCGTACTGTATTTTACCTACCTCAGCCTGCCTGTACTGGTCACAGTGGTAGTAGGCTTCAGCTTGGAGGCAGAGAATCTGGTAGCGAGTCATGGTGCCAAACTGTTCTGGATTGTGTTCGCAATGCGTCAATGCAAGAGAAGCCTAAAAAACATCAACTCCTCATTAGATCGCAACATAGCAATTGTATGATTTCAACTGCTGAAAAAATTGTGTCATTTACACTTTTACAGATCATTGAATCTATCATGAATGAAAGCAGTGAAATTCAACTTAGAGATTTACAAACTTAGAACTGATACTGGATGTGGTTCCCTATTTCTACATGTTCCGGAAAGTGTATGATGAGGATGAGACTATCATCTACGCAACAAAAGTTACGGCTAAACAGTAGTAAACCGTAGTATAGGTTTACTGATTATAGTAGATGATGACACAAACCATCTAGATGGGACCATCGTCTACACCCGACACCCTTTAATGGACCGGGTCCGTCCCATCGGTCCGTGGCCGCTGCAGCGCCGCCCACCGCCCGGTGCTTCCAATGCCGCTCAATTTGCAAAATTTATTTTGATTGAAACGACCATTGAATGCTATATAGTGGGGACTTTGAGATAAAACTTTTGAAAAAAATGTATTTTAGCATATTAAATTGCATGGGGAAAACAATAGCGTATTTAATTGGGCATAGTTATTATATCGGGAGAAACGTATAGACATAAACTCCGCTGTCCTATAATTCGCTAACATTGACCTTCGTACAGACTATATCAGGTAGAGGTGACCGCATGAAAGATGTCATGACAGATTTGAGTGCCGTAGGAGTGCTGTAGTTCGTATGCATTCTCGATTCCTTGGCGTCGTGAGGGTCGATTAGGTCAGGGTTAGGGTTTGTATCGTCTGTAGTAATTTTGGAGCGACTTATACCGTCAATGCCCCGCTCACTTGCAAGGGGACTCTGAGAGACTCCCATGTGTACTCTAAATCGACCAACATCCGCCAGCCATACTCGAATACGTTTCCCCGATATTACAACTATGCCTTTAATTGTCCTGTCTGGCTGACCCTGAGCACAATACAAGGGATGAGATCATGGCTGGTATTCCGACTTCTTATTTTGAATTTAACATCATTTCATCATTATCATCAGTCATAGACAGTCATCCCACTTCTCATTTTGCTATAAACTTTTTCATTGGCATCCAACTTTATTTTGATGTGCAGCCCAACCAACAGTGATATAATAAAGCGTGGTGCTTCTGCGGCAGAAGCTTCCGCAAAAAATGGCATCCAAAATTGCTTACACAGCGGCAGCTTCCGCCATCGCGATGCAAGATTGCTTATGCGGCGGGAGAATCGGCCATCTTAAGTTCGCTTCGATCCAACAAAAATGACTAAAGACGATACAAACACTAACCCTGACCCTAACTGACCCTCACGACGTGTGCCCTGACCCTATGCAATTCTCACGAACGCCTAAGCTGACTGTATTCGATGTACCGATTGAAAGTGGCGCAAGCGGCAATGGCCGCCATTTTCTATATGAAAGCATTATCACGTGGTTCAACCACGTGGTCCAAAATACTTCGTTCATTGGTTCCGCCGTAGAAGTAATTATTATTCTGCTACGTACGACGCAAGATTCCGCTGCAGAAGATTTATCCTATAATTAAATACGCTGAAATACATCATAGAATTAATATGCTAAACTATATCATAGATAGCACGGCTACCCAATTTAATATGCTAAAATTGTACATTTTTTAAAACCCTTTTTGCCACTTGGATCAAGTTGGATGGCGTATTTAGTATGGGTGTGGGATAAATTTTATTTTCTGAGGCCAATTCATGTTAATTTGCATAGCCTTTGCTTTTATGGCAGCAAGTTTGGTATTATGCGGCCCATCACTGCATTAGTTGGACCGCGAATCTGCATGCTGGCGAATGTGCATGCTGACTTGACAGACATCAAAAACAAGCACCTCTACTTTGTCTACACTCCTAAAGATTCGGAATAGCTCTATAAACGAGAGGCGTTCAGTAAAATATTAATTTTACATACCAGAGATTTAACATCATCGTAGAGCTGTTGGTCATACAAAGATTGAATCTGTTCAAAAAGCATTCTGTATCAGATTTAAAAAAATACGATGATGGACAGAAATCAGTTCGAATTCAGAAGTTTTTACTTATTTAATTTATTTTATTTATAAACTTTTAAATCAACTCGAATGTGTCAATAGAAACTCCCGAGGTAATGTCTTATTGAATAGTTGCTGCGGTCAAAAGAGTATTTCCGTTTATCAGATCAGTGTTAAAATCACTTTTCTTTAATTTTGATAACAGAATCAGATGTCCAATCAGAAAAAATGTCGGTTTTCTGAGACTTTTCTCACTGAATGTAGTCTTATAAATTAAAAAATTTCAATCAAACATATAGGTTTTCTTAACAAAGGTTTTAAATAATTACTTGGGGGGTTTGTTTAGTACCGTAAAACGGTACTAAAACCGCACCCTAACATTTCCCTAAATACGCCCTTGAAGTTCCTGAACAGAATTACAAACTCTTTTGACAAATTGTATCGTTTAAAAACTAACATTAAGCGTAGCACATTCTGAGTTGAAAGTTTAAACTGATACATCCAATTTATTAATAAAAATAGGGCTAATGTAAACAAAATGAATGGAAGGCTGCGCGTTATGCTATCCTGAAGAAAATCCCCTTTCTCCTTCTATACACTCTGGGTTAGACCCAGAGCCGTATATAATAATATATATATAGCCTACGGCTCTGGTTAGACCTACAATCTGAGGATCAATCATGGTCAACAAAATTCTTCTTTAAATAGGCTTCTAATAGTTCCAACGTCCATGTTATAACGTCAATAATGAGCTAATCACATAAATAATGCATTGAGTTTTATTATTTGCCAGTATTTTACTATTTAGGAGACACTCTTGAAATCTAAAAAGAAGCTATAGATTAATTAATAGATTAATATAGGCCCTGTATTATTATGTAGGCCCTAACTGTTGAGAGTCAATGAAAAGTTGACAACTGAGAAATATTAAATGGGTTTTGAGGAGATTATTCAGAATTTATATTTAATTTATTAAGTAGGCCTAAGAGAATTTAATTTTCAAACTACGGGTAGTCATAACGATTGAATTTGGAACTTGGAAGGCTATTTTTTATTGGCGTTTTTTCAAGAAAATAAATGACCGCCTTACTCGCCACTGTTCTATTTCCATGAAACGACGGGCTATAAGCTTATTGTGTTCAGCAGTGTACGTTCAACGCCGTCATTGGTTCAATGATAGTCAATAAAAATTCCTAATACACGTCATCGTTGTTTGCAAACAGCAGCTGTCGAGTGCCTTGTGTTGTGTGACGGTAACAAACGTTTACTATTTTAATTAAATTTCCCAGTTTATTCTGTTTAAATATTTTTAGCGATTGCCAAGCATTTTGTGCTGTGATTTCAGAGACAGTTTTGCCTATAACTACAGCGAGCTGGGATTTCTAGTTCGATCGACCTGTTACAAAGCGATCAACGATTATTTTTCCCAGTATACTGCAGATATGGGCCTACTGTATAGATCTGCATATAGATGCGAATTTATATAGCTCCCTCAGTGACTCACAAGGGCGGTTGATTTCTTAATTACACTGTGGTTTGTACTCGGTCTGGGCATATTAATTGTTATATAGGGGGGCACATTTGCAGCGTGAGGGTCGGTTATTTTACCCGTCGTGACAGTCGGTTAGGGTCAATTAGGTTGCCCGTCGTTTGACCTGTAAACAACACTCTTAAATAAGCCCAAGAAATGTAACGATAACGAACCTACAAAATGAGGGAATAGCTGTTATATAGGGGACGTCGTGGTTTCTCATGTCAGATTTGATGATATTTTCTGCACAGAAGAACCGTCAAAAAGTTAATATAGACGATACTAAACATAACCCTGACTATAACCGACCCTCACGACGGGTAATCTGCCTCACCGACTCTCACAGCGGGTAAAATTCATTCATTCATTCATTTCGAAAATTTATATAGCGCCCCTTCAAGGAACCTACTCAGAGGCGCTCTCAGCCCAGCCACGGTTTAAATAAAATGACCATAACCGACTCTAACTACGGATAACCTGACCCTAACCGACTCTCACGACGGGCAACCTAATTGACCCTAACCGACTGTCACTTATCTTAAATGCGAAATCTGTCTCCACTAAATATGTGAAATCTTCCAACCACGCCAATGAAAACATATCTTGAAATTTTTCTTGGCTAAGCCTCTGTTGCATTCCATAATTCTTTTGTTCCAAATACCATTTTAGTCCCATTCAGGATTAGACTTATGTGGGTTTCACTTTTTGGAGACAGTGCATCATAGGGGCGGAACCATTCTAGCAGCATTATACTTGGCATTATAAATAAATGATTCTAATTCTAAATGATTCTAAATCAGCATTATACCCGTTATACTTAACAATAGTCATTGGAAATTTCTTGTGTGATTTCAGGTTTAAGTTCCCTGTGTGCAAAAGATCGTGATCAGACATGGCGGACGGTGGATTTGATCCGTGTGAGTGTGTGTGGAATCACCAAATGGCGATGCAGAGGCTTCTCAATCTGGTAGGGGTTCTATTCTCTCTATTAGTAATTTGCTTTATAGCCAGATAGGGGAGCAGAAGTCCTACCAAGACATAATATGAATAGAATTAACAATAACGTTGTGTTTTGCGGTTGAATTTTTCACTACAGAAGAACCATATTTACCATGATCTTGATGAGTTCTATCCAGACCAGACATCTTTTGTATTTTCCATAATTAAAAAAATTCATGATGAAATGATGAATTAAGCATACATTGAGATTAAATTATAGTTAGGCATACAAATTTATCAAATGTGAGAATATAAATATAGGGTATGTTACTGTACAGAAGATATTTATAAGTATATTTTTAAGGCAAGTGATGTTGCATCATGAGATTAACACATTGACTGTTAGGGACGTATTAGTGCGTCCAAATTTATGTTTGTCTGGACGCGAGGGACGCAATAATACGTCCCTCAGAGTTCAATACAGACAGGTGCCAGAGGCTTAACTGGGCAAACAATGTTACATTATTGATCTTGGACTCTCAATTGTCTATAACAGCGACGAAGCGTGTTGAATTAGCATTTCAGTCGATTCATCGCACGCTGTCGTAGTCGACAGCGTAGTCGGTGATGCCTTAGACGAGCGCTCGAGTGGCCAGGCTCTATTCATAATTTAAATTGCAACTCTGCTTCGTTGTGTTGGAGAACAATAGACCCGTCGCTGTCACTTTATCCCCCGTTGAGTGGTCAGTAATATTCTCTCGCTAGTCACTAAAGCTTGACCCAGCGTTGGATGTGTTAAGATTAGACCAAGCATCGAACCAGTAATCTTACATTTAGGTAACCATTGGTGTTACAATAACTTTCAGGAGTGCATGCGCTGCGTGAAAGAATTAATGAGTTGATGCCTACAGTGGTTGTTTTCGATTGTGTCACTAGCTCAGGAGCTCACAGTCATACTGTTCGGACAACGAATGCATCCAAGACAGTAAGACTTTTACAATCTTATTATTTACATAATTACAGACTGATGGGTTTTTTTAACTCGAGAGGAGCAGATGGCCGGCCACAGGCTACTGTTTTCTTTCAGGCAGTCCTCTATCTCTGCAAACTTCCTCAGTCTCCCTTTACCTGACTATCCGTTTTGAACCTCTCTCTTACTGAACAAATTACGTTTTAGCGCCACATGACCATTTTGTCTAACTAGGAAATCAGTTAAGGACTGCATGGCTACACTCATCTTAACCTTGATGCATGAATTTTGTGGCCTTTGTTCGATGTCTTTATAGACATACTAGATTTAATATGTGTAAACCAAAGTGCGGTTAGCAATTGGATTATTAAAGGATATACTTACTTAAGTTACTTACTTATCAGTTGGCACATCATGCTTAAATAAAGGCATCGTAGAAGTTGTAAGGAGACAAGGATAGGGTTTGAATTAGCAGCTAAACTTGATGCTGATTGCAGTGCCTGGACCTCAGGGTGACCCGTCGGCTGATGGCTTTGGGATGATGATGATGTTGATGGTTGGCTGGATCGTCATAGCGACCGCCCTCTTCTTACTTCGTCCGCAATCCCTCCGACGACAGCCGGACGCAAAGCCACGCCCAGAACCGGTTATTAGCTTCATACTGATGTCATCATTGCAATCATCATCATCATCATCGATAATGAGTAGCTCAATTTTAATTACGCTGATCTATTATTTGTTGTTTTTATATCTGCTAGTGTTCCTACGGGTATTAGACTTGGGTTTCTAAAGGAATTCTGTGGTTTATGCTAAATTTTTCGCTAATTGTTTTTTACCCGAGGTATATTACGATCCCCTAGGTGGTCAAATTATTGTCCGGTGACAGAAGATAATGATCATCTGGAACGTTTATATCTCGTCCAATTCTGACCTAAGGAATGCTCCATGAAAAGCGACTGCTAATTAATAATTGCTTTTATTTCTGTTATTGTTATTACTAGTATTATACTTGGCTTTCTGAAGACGGTTTTGGTAATTTTACAGGGAGATCGTGATGATGGGAATCCGCCTGTGCCTCCGATTTGTTAGAGAGAGAGACCATTCCATGAGAAAGAATATGTTGACAAGTGCCACTGCTAAATATTTCACATATTTAAACATATATATAATATGTAATATATATAGAGTCTAAGCATGTTAAATATTGCATGATGGATGATTGAATATATTAATGAAATTATATATATATATAAAATGGCAACTGAAAAATGATAATTCTTGTTGCACATATGCTTTCTAACATGTTAAATATGTTGAATATCATCATTATGTGGTAGTGTAACATATATGTAAAGTGTGAAAAGATGAAGCTGTTTAAAGTGCTGATGTTAAAGCTGGTAAATGCGCTATTAAATGGTTACTGGTAATGGAGATATTTTGGTTAAGATGGACTGGTATGAAACTATTCTTTGTTTGTATATTATGCCCCTGCTATTTCTAGGGGAAATTCAAGTGTGACTATTATTTTGACTGTTTGAAGGTGTGCTTAAATTATTGCGCCACCAGAACCATTGTCATACTGATTCCATAGATTATCATAATGATTGTATTTGAATTTGCTAGCATTATAATCTAGTTTCCTTTTACTGGATGATTGAAATTAACATGTTTTGATTTAACCCAGTCATCATGAGCCTGAGCGAACTTCACTCTCCCATCAAAATTGCCGAGTTTGACAGTTTGTTGACATGCTATAATTTTTAAAGATCTTTTGTACCTCAAGAATGTGCCTACGATGGCTGATGATAATTTAATAATGAATATTGCAGTCTTACCATATTATTTGTGTAATAATCTGTGGGGTAGATTAATTTATAGACAACAATAAATATAAAATGTTTAAAAAGTTTCATCAGTGAGGTCATAGCTGGCGCCTATTGGAGAAATTTTAAAGTTACCTTGCATTTGTGTGTCTTTGATAAAATTATTTCAAGTTACTTTCAATATACATTAGCAGTTAACTATTAACAAATTATGATTTTATGTTTATTCACGTATGCATGGCAGGAAGTTGTCAGCCGTCTGATACCACATGGGACAACTATGAGATTCACAATTCTGGTGTGATCTTGCACATGTTACAAATTTAGTAAATTAATAAAAATTTATTGAATAATAAATAACAATTGTTAATAAACTTGAAGACATTGATAATTACTAAGAAATTGCCGTTGTAAAAAACTGTGCAAATTATTGCTCTAGGTGGCTTGTTTTGAAAGCTTTTTGTAAAGCTAGTAAATGATTTTCCTCAAAGTTGTTAATTATTTAATTTTAAAGGAATTGCTGCTTATGGCGATTAAATTAGCATGACACTGTTCTAAACGGCCAATTTATGCGCACTCTCTTCTAGAGCATGGTAAAGAGATACCCGTATTCTGCCGCCTGAGAATTAGTAGGTTAATTAACTATTGCACCTGGTTGCAATGTATTAAAACATTCCTTGGATTGTTCGCTGTTGAACACTGAATAAGTTTCTATGTTAATGTTAATATATTTATGATCAAATTATTCAAACCAGACTACTTGAACTTTCAGAGAATGATGTTAAACTTTTACAACATGATTGTACTGAAGGTTAGTGTCACAGGTAATAATTACAAAACTGATGTATATGATAATATTGCTGCTAGTAATTTTATCAAATTTAGAAGTAAGGGTAACTCAAATTAGTATAACTGTTTTGGTTCCATACCTTTAGCATTGGCTGAAATTTAGTGACACATGAAATAATAATTATTGTTAGTATTCTTTACCTAAACCTATAGCAAGGATACGCTTGTTCTCTGCACTTGGCTTTCAATGAGATGACAAGTTGGAAGTTTTTATTCGTATTACCGGTCATATATTTGCTGAAGTTTGATCTGGTATTGCATTCGTTATTAAAATAATTAATTTGTTCAAGCTGTGATTTCTCACTACCCTGCAGTTATACTATTTTGAACCTTCACTATATTATTTCTTTGTTGAAATCCTTTTATACATAAAGTTTGTATGATTTTGCATCCGAAGACTTTGATCACATGCTTGCTGCATTCTTATCTGAAGTACGGGACTCTGGAATTAGCGAGACAACACGTTTCTGATTTGGAATTCGTTTTGACCAGGGATGAATACGTTTAACGATCGGATTTGGGGTACACTTCCTAGCCACAGTTTCGGTTATTCCACCTCTAGGACTTTGTTTTGGGCACCATTCTTATGCAGCAAGTTAATGGGCTTAAGAGTTGTGACAATATGGTTACTGGTACTGCACTTGAGATGTTGCATCAAAGGACTGTTGATTTATTTGCACTTTTGGTGATGGGTTTTGAGATCAGAAGATATTTCAGTTTTCAAGTTTATGTTGAGCTATTTCTGTTCATTTAAAAAAATAAACTTTAATTGCAGCATATTACCTGTTAGTTATTGTAAAGAAAGAGTTATATAAATTTTTTAAATTACAAAATTAAGCTTTAAATACTATTTAGTCACTAAACTACTGAATTAACAAATGTTGGATCACAATAATTTAACTACTTTTTATATAAGGACTTATTTTATAACCAATGTTGCCATATCAAAATATCGACTTAGTTTTTTAGTAGTACACACAAATATTGAAATTAAATTAAGAGTGAACCTACTCAAATATTTGCGCAGCAAACATTTGTGCCACAATCAATTAAATCATGTTGTCTGTTATTGCTTAGAATTTTTAGCAGCTGAAATTGACCAAAGGAATATTAAAACTGTTCTGAACATATTACACAAATAATAATTTAGAAGGCAATTTATGCCTCATGTGTATAGTATTGCTGCTAATAATTATATCAAATTTAACGAAAGGTAACTCAAATTATGCTCAGTTTATGCTGGGAAGGTGTGATATGAAACAATAAAGCATTTGAGAGAAAGCCTATTTCACATTGCCAATTGCCCCAGGGCCACTAGACTACCCAATACTCGTATGCAGATTGAAAAGCAGCTCGCTGTGCTTACTAAGAATTTTTAACAGTTCTCAGTTTATTAACAGAAAGAAATTGTTACTCAGTGCCAACTCAACATTTCAAATGAGACTTTCAATAATTAAACATTGTTTTGAACAATTATAATAACAATGCCACTTTACAATGAAAATAGTTGGTAATACCAATATTATGGCTCAACTCATAACAGGTAACATCAATGGTTACCTACATAATAGATAATAATACAATCTGCACTTCGTAATTAATAATAACTATGAAAATGTCTGACTGATGGAATAGTCATTTTAACCAAGCTACAGAGGCAGGGAAAGTTGGAAATTTTGGCTTAGTCATATCTTGTCCTCTGCACAAGCTCTTGGTTAATCTTGATCCTTGACAGTAGATTAGATGATTCTTGAATACAATACACCTGCATTTGATATTGCTTTCCAACTACGCTTCAGAAGTGCGCATTTACAGTTAAACGATGGAAGATCAATAACACTAAGTAATAATTGTGTGTGAAGGACTTATTTAAGGTTCCTACAAGGAGAGCAATTAACTACGGGTAATCAGCAAGCCACACTAACAACTTAACTATAAAGTCTCTACACAAATATACACCAATATAACTTTCAAAAGCTAAATGCCTACCGGAAATATTAATAATTTTAAGTCATGAGATTACATTACAAATATAAACTGTAAACAGAAGAAAATTAATACCTGTGAAAATTAGAACAACAGGTGTCGAATCTACAGCCGTATTCTTCAATTCACTTCCATTTGGCCATGCTTTCTACATCTAGTTTAAACTAGGTAATGTAAGAAAAGTCTGGGGCTTGTTTTGACCCTCCAAATTGGCAGTGCAACAACTGGAAATTCTTTTACACTGGAACTTGAACAATGACATCAATTTGACAGTAGTCAGTAATGAAACTTATCCCAGCAACAGTTGTACAACAGCCTGTTACCAGAGATGTTGCAAGTACGAGTACTGATAAGGGACGTATGAGTACAAGTACTGAAATTGTAAGTACCAAGTACTACATTTATCTGCTTATCTCTGTACCTGCTGTGGTGCCTCTTTCTTTTTTTGAGTTTAGAAAGCCAGCACGAATAACATGCGAACATGAATTGGATCAAGCATGGCCAATCTCGCCATGCTTCCAAAATCTAGGCCCAGTTACTCATCTAGGATAGCAAACACGAAAAGATATCAAATAAAAATTAAGGTTCTGTAATAAAAATTAAGGTTACAAAATTGTGAGGACGATTACAAACACAAAAATAGTTACACGGAGAAATAAGTTCCTCAATAATCTTCTAGAAATAATTTAACAACCTCTGTTGTTATTACGCATGAGATATAATTATTAATAATAGAAAATTAGGCAAACGTTCAACATGCCAACCTCTTAAGCATTCAAGATATAATACAATATTTGATTACGCAAAAATTGAACACCGTACACCGTTCAGACTAACAGAAAAATATACACAGAACAAACTTATAATGATTCTAGCGATTTCACATAATTATGAGAAGTGTTAACCTCTGTGAAGTAGTAATGACTGATTGGTTGACTGAAGCCTCTGCTGAACACTCAAGTTAGAGTTCTTCCATTTTCAGTGTACTCAGTATAGTTCAATAGAGACAGCTTTGACTGACTTTTACACAGGTATAATATATACAAATATGCTTGCTTATTTGTTATTCCTCAGCTTCATTCCATCGCCTCCTTGAAAAATTTCTTTTTGACTAGGTCGGGAGCACCTCTGAGTAGAGATGTGGAAGGGGCACTATACAAAATATCTTAATTTGATTTGATATTGCCATCATATTGGATAAGACTTCATCAGATTATACAGTTCCAAATTATCTTGTTTTGCAGAGTTCACTCTTTTCCAGTTCATCGCACCAGATTAAATTCAGATTTCGAATGCACCAAACATTAAAAGATGTTACAAGCATCTTGTGGCTAATAAATGCAGGAACTTCTCCATGGAGAAGTCAGAACTAAAAACACAATCTTCTTTGCAGTCATTAAGACTATGCCTTAGCAACGATACAATTCTAAGTTATCAGTTCAATACTAATAATTATAACACAATACACAACTAGTGTGCAAATACGGACAGAAAAACCAACAAAACTACACTCAAGTATGAAAATAACTCCAACGTCTGTTGATTAATACTGCGAGTTAACTGAGTAATGATAATGAATTATATTAGTCAACAGCAGCAGTATCCGAGGAAGAAACAAATACACAGTGCTTCGGAAAAATTGCAACGCTTCAGACAAATCGATATTCTATGCACATGAACCCGTTCAGACAACCTCATCCAAAACTTCAACAGCATTACAGACATTCACATCACAATATCAGATGAGAGAATATCAGTTAACTGTTACTGCCATGCTAAACGCACATGTATATATCATTTAGACATTACATATTTCAGAGGCTAGATAAGATAACAATAACATTCTATTGTTATGGAATGATCTTATGTTTGATGGCTAAAATATATGTTTAGACCAAACATGAACCACAAATGCAGATCAGATGCAGATGGGCTAAGACTATGGAGATAAACTACCAAAACCATAGTAACAACCTATGGGGTTCAAAAAAGGTAAGTTTTCAGTTGTGATTTAAGGACCAACACACACACCTACACACACACATGCACTGCCGACTAACTTAACAAGAGCAAACTTTGTGAACAGTTAAGTTTGTATATTTTTCCGAAACACTGTGCAGTACAGTGAGTACACTGGAAGCCCCATTTGATTATAGTTGACACTAAGGCATCACTAAAGAAATACTATAAGATCTCCATCACTTTATGACTGAACGCACATAAGAATCAGCAAAAAAATAAACAAAACTGTAAATTACTACTCACAGATCAATTTCATGACCTATCAATTCATAATACCTTGAACTATGTTTTAAAGGCATCAGAATCAAATATCCCAAAATCCTCTAAATCTGTATCAATTAAAAAAAATCTAGCAGTGTATAAGAACTGCTCTCTGCCATTTTAATTCCAAATATCATATGAATAACAACTACCAATTCTACCAACAATAGTCAAATATCAATCGGGATTTATGTAATATTACAAGAAATTAAATTAGAGAAATTTCAAAATTATAATTCAGCTGAAGAAACATGTTCAAGGGTGAGACAATAGTAGGGACCATACAGTAATTGAACTCATTTGTTGTTATTTCGTTTGGTTTTTAGGAACAGATTAAAAGTAGGACCAACGTGCAATGACAAAAGATTAGCTAGAGTGACACTGTAGAAGTACCTTGTAATTATTACAGGCTTAATTATTATTCAAAATTTTTGAATTTGCACAAAGAAAGAAATACTGTTCAATGCAACTCATTAAACAATTATAAAAGTATGTCAAACTCACAAATGACTAATGGAAACCTACAGATAATTCTAAACTAATTTTGTAAAAATCATACAAATACAAGACTGGTTAAAACTCATGCAGAATCTACCAACAAAATTGACAATAAGAGCTTTGATTAAGTCGAAACAATACACGCGACTGAAACTTGAGTAAGTAAAATGAAAATAACTGAAAAGTAGTAGCACCAGTGAGCGAACATCCTGGGGGATAGCATAGCACACAGAAGCAAACGGCAACTCTACCAAAAACGACTACTGAAGAGGAAAGCCTTTGTCTTAATAGGTAGGGGCAAACGAGACGCACATACAACACTTGGGATAATTCTAAACTGTACAAATCCAGCATCCAGCGTTCTTTGCAACTCTGCAGACGTCCTATCATCTTTGCCCTTCTGGTCAGTTTACTAGATTTGGCACAACACACCAGTCTCTCAGAACAATTGCATTTTCTCTTCTTCCTCTCACACCAACCATCAACAAACGTGTGCCACGCAGATGTCAAATTGAACTTCCTAATAAAAAAATGACAAGTCCTTGGCACAAACTAGTCGTATGTATATGCATGCAGAAATGTTTGGCACAATGGACCTATAATGCAGATTTTGGCATCTCACTAACACCACAATGCCATATGGACGATAACTTGAAGTGCTGTGATAGCATATAATATGGTACTATCAAACACTGGCCCAAAAAGACATTCAACTACTTACATGGTATTGAAAATTACAGCACCAAAAACACGTCAAACAACTGCAAAGTCAGTACCAAACAGCATCTCAAAGAGTACCATGGGATAGCTTGCAGCACCAAAGGAAATGAGAAGTATAATTGAGTTTCTGGATAGCACTACAGAACGACTTAAAAAGAGGATTGGTCAGGAGAGTACAACAGTGGTCCAGAGGACGACAAGTGAAGGCGAATGAGTGCTGTACAGGAAGGTATTCCTGTTTTCATTGCAAGAGCTCAAACAGACCTCTTCAACTGGTTCCCTCTGGTTAATACTGAACACAAGTATAGGACTGTCTACAAACTAGCTCATACAACTTCACCAAAACTATCTAGTATCTAAGTATGAGAGAGTATAATGACTACGTCAGTACCTCAAGCATCTTGCAGTAAAAAATGTATCCTACAATGTCAAGGAACAGCAATTTGGACATGTGGAGAGCTGAACTGCAAGTGCAAAAGTGTGCTCTTAGTTTAATCACCCACATGCAAACTGTATACTGCCGTCTTGCCTTGCACTGCGCTTACACAAATTTATAAAAGTATTCTGTTTATGCAGATTCGTCAAGAATCTAAAACAGCAAAATTTCACAGCAACCAAAAGCAAAATATGTTTAACGTACAGTCACGCACACACTTTGGCAAATTTATAAAGCCATTGAAGAAGACAAAGCACAAGTAAGACTTCACAGAATGGAAACTCCCTTTTAAGTCTTGGCAAAATATCAAATACACACAAAAGAGTTCTAAATAGGGAGAACCACATCGTTTATAATTCAGATGTTCAACGTGTAAACAATGAACATAGAACAACTTTATCAACTGCCAAAAATTGGCACAAGGACATTTTGATTAGTCTAGGAAGGAAAATATAAACTGAGAAATTACTCACATAAATATTTCTTAATATCACCACTTACCAGGATAGCTTATCATCCAAAAAAATCGATCTACATATGATTTCCAGCATCGAGAATGATATCCAGCTTGAAAACCAACCAATATCAAATTTTCAGGTCAGGGAGAGAATAGTGCAAGAAAACACTTTCAACATCATAATACAATTTTCCAAGAGACAAAAACTCTATCAGCATAACCTGGACACATTTGAACGACTTTGAAGCACCCACCACTCCAACAAAAAAAACAGCGGCATATCGACGAAGAAATACTATCATGGCTTAGAGAAGCCAGAATTGCATAACCTTTTTATACGCATACTGAGATGGACAATTGGACATGGACATCTAGGAATATTGACTTCCACAATTGAGCAACATGGGATATAATTTGTGATCAACTCAAATCTGTCACCTGTGTCAACTATAGGTGAACTTGTGAGGCAGCTGGCTGCAGACCTTTATAGACTAGATCAATGCAACTGATTTTCAGTGCAACTCTATGACTAGGGTTAGGAAACAACATGACGTCGCTGTCATCACCACCGTCATCGTCCCAGTCATTATCGTCACCAGCAAAACTCGCATGATCACTGACGAAAGGGAACAGAGCAAAGAGTGGCAGAAGAATCGTTAGATGGGTCGAAAACAAGGGGCAATGGTATCAACAAACGTCGTAGGGGTACAACAAAGAACGTAATATTCGTTCTATTTGATTAGCGCCTGTAGCTTTTTGAACGGACTCGCTATGATCAGCTGCTTTCGACTGTTCTTGGTCGTGTTCAGCTTCTTGGTGCTCGGTGCCGTAACCATAGTAACTGTGTTTTTGGACTGTGCCAATTCTCCGGCTGTCGTCGCTACGTAGATTCCCGGTGGCATCGTCGAGGACAGCGGAATCACGGGCGGTGACGACGTCGAAGACGGTTTCTTGGCCGCTGAGAATGGATGCATTGCAGTCGGCTGCTCATAGGGATTCTGGAGGAGCTTCGGCTGCGTCTCAATGACCTTGACGAGGAGGTTGTCGATGTAGTCTTCAAGGTCACGAATGTAGGAGTCCTTCCTGGATATATCGTTCGACTGATCCACGATCAGCTTTATGAGATCCTACAAAATAGCAAGAATGAACGGTTACTCCAAACAGGTCAACGTCATCATCAGCATTCTACTCTCCTGGGTGCTTTCCGCAAAATGCACCCATCCACATACATGCCATTTGTCCTGCTTCTGGACTCGTCCCAGGCTGAGCGAAACACAAAGTTTCAATTGGCACGGTTCAGTTTCCACAGTTCTTGTCCATGTGGTATTCTAGGGAGGGAGTTGGGAGTACCGTGCCATTGGTAGTCGATTCCATTCCTTAGGGAATGCAATCACGGGCAATGACAGCCAATGACAGCATTCTATCATGTCTAAACTAGAATACTTGTACTCAATGACATATATTGTATTGTATTTGGGAATTTATAAAGTGCTACTCACAGCAAGAGTCCCTCAGATGTGCTCCCAGCGTGAAGACACTGAGAGAAAAAGATTGGCTTTGAGATGACAGGGAAAGACGCAGAAACACAGAGAAAAAAGTAGAGCGAAGACTAGAGCAAGTGAACTCCATAGAGAGGGACCTATGCTAGCAAAGGATCGAGTCTGGGCTATTGTGGCCCTGACACGTGGAACAAAAAGAGAAAGGTAAGGGCGATCAGAGATTCAAAGAGGATGCAAAGATGTCGTAGAGTGAAGACAGCGTTCTAGATCCCTAATATACTTCGAAGCAAGACCCAATTGGAAGTTGAGCACAAGGGTACGAACTTTTAATCTCATGCGCAAAAAGATGGGAAGCCAGTAGAGATGATCAGAGACGTATGAGGAGATGTGCGAGATATGACACATAGGTAGCTTGGGACGTTTAACACAAGTAAGACTGTCATTGCAGTTCTCTCTGGCAGGAGGATCAATCAGTCAGCGGAATACAAATGAAATACCTGTACAAAACTGATCCCAATGAGATACCTGTTTCTCATAAGCGCTGAATCGATCAATCGTCTCATTAGAGATGATGTTCCTTGTCATCTGGAGTTCTCTCCTCGTCCTCTTGTACTCCTCCATCTCGTGCATCTCGTAAGCCGACACCTGTGGAGTGCTTCTACCGGGATGACCGAGCGTGAAGCATTTCACACCGGAACCTATACCATTTTTATTTATTCACAATATATGAACTCTGCTTACTAATATAATAAGTAAATAACCACTTCTATAATCTATATTTGTTTAGAGCATTACCTGATAATGTAAATATAACTGTTATGTGTGTATGTATGACATGTGTGTGAGCATATGCGTGTACTTTTCAGTTAAGAGTTAAATAAATAATATGATAATGCTCAGTAGGATTACTGTTCAAAATATAAATGGAAATATGCAGGAAAGTAAGAAATAATAGAAGAAACTGTACAACAGGAGGAAAAAAAACAGAAATAGCAATAATCTAAGTTTGATCTATAGATATTAAATCGCCATCAAACTGTGAAATGAGAGAAATGTAGGGTCAGACCTAAATTTTACAATATTGAACAGCAGTCTTTATGCAACAAATGATTCTCAGTTTCACCAGATGCCGAAGAGTGTCTTCTTCTGCTTGGTCTGGGTCAGGAGTGTGAGTAGGATCTCTAAGAGGTGCTATATAAATTTTGATTGGATTTAACACTGTCACTTGCTATCTGTCATGTCATTTGCAGTTCCCCGTCATTTGGTTTTAGCAGAATTGGGCAACGCCCCAATTGAGAATCGTCCATCTTCACTTTATAATTTGACATGACGTGATATTAGATGTTGTCTTCTTGATTTTCGATGTACTGTAATATTGAGATTTTTATTGCTTCTCACATTATTGGTGTTGAATTGAATTGATTGATATAACAAGTGGATTATACAATACACAGCCAGATCGATCCATACCGTCTTTAAATCGTCTGAATTTGTCGTGGAACTTCTCCACTGATCCAGTCTTTGGTGACTCAGACGTCATCATTTTCCTTCCTTTCATTTCTTCTGCACTTCCTCCCTCAATCAGGCTCTCCCCTCCACCAGACCTTGTGGCCCCTCCATCACTAATCAATTTATCGCTGGAAGAGATGAATTCTGGAGATGGAACTGCTGACGACACGATGGAGTCGTCCGGTGGAAGGACAGAGTCTGGAGTGTCCTCGGACATTTCGACGAGGCTGGCCAACGACGACATCTGGTCCTTGCCTGCCACAGCTATTGCACGCAAATAGGGAAATAGATTAAAGTAGATAAGTACAGGGTTTGTTTTCATACATAAAGTGATACACAAAATGTGCAATGATAACTTGAGAGGTGCAAGCAATGAAATTCTGCTGTTGCAGTGATATCACCCTGAAAAAGGTATATTACAATTCAATGACATTCATAAATAATTGTTGATTTCAAATATTGAACAAACAGAGTGATTGATGTCTTATATATTTTGCAAATCATTAATTCAGCGCTAGAGTTCATTTAAATGTAATCATGGTGGACACCAAACGTCTCAACGTCTTCATGTGCAGTGAATTATTTTCTTTAAAACGCTCTGAAAATGTAATTATATTAACCACCAAATGAAGCAATACCATGTGCATTGCACAATATAAACATTAAACACTTAAACTAATTCATAGATACCAGTCACCCAACAGATAAACACAGAACAGATTCTTTGCCCATTGCCTTCTATGAGGTCTTTCCCTCTTCTGAACCCTTCCCAATTCCACCAAACTTCAACTGGAGTGACCGTCTTAAGTTGATGCTTCCCACCCAATAGTTCAAACCATTGAATAAAGCGATGACAAAAACAGTGTAACAGTCCCCGTTTAATCCCAACCCCAGCCGAACTTATATTCTAATCTCAGATGACAGGAAGAATCACATTTACTTATCAGAGCACCGGTCTTCATATCGGTGATCTCTGAACCTCAATATTAATTATCACCAGCACACACATTGACTTCTGGATCATATAGATTACTTCAGCGGTTTCAAAACTATTCATGCCTAAAAACTTATTCATAGAGTTGTTTGTAACACCAAGAACCGATTCGGCATTTATATTGCAAATTAGGCATTTATTTTGCCAGCAACACAATTTTTTTAATGCACAGAAGACCCATTTGGGCAGACCTCATAATCAGTGTTTTGGCAAAACACTGGATCACACAACCCAAAATCACTGTCATTTTTTAAGATAAGGCAGAGTAAAAAGCACAATTCAAGACCGACAGCAAACAACTGCTGTCCACAACACCAATAAGTCAGGACCGATTAGACTGGAACCACAGTACGTCTGCAAACAAAATGGGTTCATTTGCATATAGTAATGCCCTGTGGAAACAAGGCTCTGTTTAAGGTTTTGCTTTGTAAGTTTCATTTTGTACCAATATGATCAGTTATTATGTTTATGTCAAATGATTTTGCGAAGATGTACAACATAGAATAATATCCATACCTTAGAGTCAATCTTAGACAGGCAAACAATGAAATGACAAGATGTACTGAAATTTGAATAGAGTGACTTACAAGATCCTAAAGTCTTTGTAGGTTCAGTCAGGGAGTTACTATCAGTCAGTGACTTCTGTGATGTACTCTAAAGTTGGAAACAAACAACACATTCACATCCAAAATGTTAGGATTTTTTTCCAATACAGCAATCCACTACTTCAAGTTATGTCAACTTGCCCAATACATTGCCAAACATCCAACACAAAAAATGCAACACAAAGAAATTTGTCCAATACCCAAACTGATACTATGCTGATTACTCGACTGCGACTAGCTTAAGAAACTTAAGTATGAAAACAAAGAAATGCGGTAAAAATCAGAAAGCAAAGAACTAGAATAAACTACGAATATTTAAAAAATGATGTTACAGTTGCAGAAGAAACAAGAAACCAATTATACATTGAAACAAAAGATCTATAATATTAGTGTGGTGACTGTGGCATGTTAACTTTGGTAAGTTGTGGCATTCCTTATTATCCTAAGTCAAGGCTGGATTGGGGTGCACCTAAGTAGGTATCTTCAAGAAGTGCTATACAAATTCCCGAATTAGCGAATGAAGTTAATTTTCAATTGCACATCATAAACATTACAACAATGGCTCAAACTGTTGCTATCTTAATGAAAAATTTAAAACTGTTTATTACAGAAGGAAATTTCAGTGAACCAGAGTAAAAGTTACTCTTAAACAGCGAAATATTCAGATAAACTGAAATTGGTCCAACTCAACAGAGGCTATTCTCATAATTTTGCAACATAATTTCTTTCATCATTTCAAGCAAATAGAAAACTATACACTGTACAATATAAAAAAATTGCCAACTGTTATAGTTTTCAGTTATCAAGATAAGAATTGCAAACAATATACTCAGAATTAGGCAAGCTGTAAGAAAACCAGAAGAACTGCGATGAAAGTTTACTCACATGCAAAATTTTAGAAAATGAAATAGCTCAAGAAATCAGTTTTTATACTTTATTACTATTACCATTTACTTTGTTTACTTAATTATTATCATCAATTACTTAATTATTATTATCAGTTACTTAATTATTATTATCAGATACTTAATTATTATTATCAGATATATTATCAGATACTTAATTATTAACACTGCTAACTTAATTTTTGCTACTTGTATAATAAACTTTAAACACCATCTTTTAACATTTAAAACGCTATCATACACCACACCCAACTAATTCTATTTACAAAACCACACAACATGCAAAATGCTTGGTAAATAAGTAAGCAGACTGCTGGAAAATCCATTAGACCTACTAATCCGCCTTGTGCAAAGTGATCTTTCGAAGGACTGGCATTTATCCCGCTGTTAATGCCAAAACCTCTGCACTTTGGAACCTTTGCGCTCTCTGGAGACAGCAAGCCTCGCGACAAGAAACGAAGATCTAACATGGACTTCGAATGTGAAAATGAAAACGCATGTTAAGAACAAAGTCAAACATGTTAAAATTAATGTTTAACATGTTAACACAAATGGTAACAATGTGTAACATGTTAAAGCAAAAAAGGCAACATGTTAACAAAACCCAAAAACCAGAAGCAAAGCTAATCAGAGTAATCACCATTGTGCGGTAAATTAAATAACAAGCAAGTGAAACTAAAATAAAATCATTAAATCGGTAACTACAACAATTCAATATTCTTAAATAAACCAGTGATAGCCTTAAGTAAACTTAGTCACCCTTACAGAAGAGATATTACTCCGAAAAATAAAATTCATATAAGAATTCAAAATTCAAAAAGAAAGCTCCTTGCAAAAGGAAACATGAAAAGTACCAAGTTTAGAAAATGAAGCTGCCGATATTAACAATATAATAGCAAATCATGCAACACTGACGTCTGAAGCATGCGGAATAAAACTGGATAACCAGATTTTATCACAAGTAAGTTCTGACTTTGCAGCCAAAGGAACTTCATTTGCAAAGGGTCTACTCAGCAGCTTCAATGCCAAGCAAGACCCAAAATCATGTTTGGACCCATTCAAAGTACTAAAATTCAAGCTAACTTATCAAAAAGAAGCCTCTACTCTGATGAGCTCCAGTGGTTTTAGAACAAACGGTCCAGAACAACAGTGCTCGGTAACTTCTCATCCAGAATGTGTGAGTAAGACCTTAAATAGCAGTGTACAAGAGAAGCGAGAAAATCATTTAAGAGTTGAACTGAACTTGAACTCATATTGAGGATGAAATGTCAGAGGTCATACGAAAACCAACTGACCTGCGCTGAAAATGCGCCACTGCTCACGTCTGATCTGCTGCCGGACTTCATGCTCAGATTGCTCTTACTCGGCCACTTCATCGTCAGTTTATCACCTGAAACACAGATCACCTCACGCCATATGGTCATAAACTTAATCAACAAAATTACATAGATTGCATGCATATCGGTCCAATGCTAACTCATTCATTCATTTATTTTGAACACTTGTATAACCTAATCAGAGGAAACCAATGACCATTAGTTACTTATGGCTGTCCTTGACTGTCTAAATTTGGGTACAGTGCCCGTTCCTTCGACCTCAGTTGAACTACGATGCTATATAACATCATTTTATTATTTTTTATAATTACTACTTTGTGGCACAAGGCAAACATTTGGTAGGAGTGCAACCCTACATTACACTTCATCAGCTTAAATCACTGATAAAAAGATGAACCTTACTAAAATAAAATTAATGTCTGCCACAATGTCAACATCTGTGTGGCCACAGCGTAGTGCACATAAACACAAGCTCTGTCCTATATATAACCTGCCATTAGACAAGCTTAGCCTCAAGCCAAATTTATAGCCAGAATTACCATCGTCTGCTATTCACAGACATAGATTTCTGATTGAATCTGATGGTATTATCTTGTTTACATCAATTTGCGGGAGTTGACAAATGATTCCATTAAAAGCAAATCAATGTAGCAAAGGTCATGTAAGTATACATCACAAAATCTGATGCTTTTACAGCACAAGTACTGGTGCATGTATGCTCGCACATATTACATTATTCAAGTAAGAACTGGGATGCTTCAGTGAGTGTTCATGCATGTACTGGCATGTAAGCAAGTATGAATTGGTATTCATGCGCTGCATGAAAAAAAAGCAAGGACAAACCAGTGTATATATATGCATGTGTCTACGATGCGTGTCTACGATGTAACAATGTCATAATTCATTCAAACAACCTGGTCAAATTGCAATAGCTCAGAAAACCTCCACGTTTTTGTCTGATAAACAGCTATCATTTACATAAAAAGTGACTCAGCTCCACAAACATGCATGTCCAAAAAAGCCAACTTTCGGCTCTATGAACTTTTTTGAGAGATGATCTTTTAAGTCAACTAAATACGATTTCATACTAAAACTATAAATGGTACTTGTCAATTCCAGTACAGGCAGACAGCTTGAGAAAGAGCATGCAGCCGACATTGTCCAATATCCTAGGTGCCAATGAACGAAATAAATTTTAGATGAAACGTGTTATCAGTAACGTTACAATTAAAAGTGAATTGTGCCACATGGTTACTACTAAATACTAAACTTAAAATTACTTACCAACAGTATGAGCAAGGCTCTTGATTGACATTGACTTGGTGGCCTTCTCTGACTTGTTGAGGCCAATGTAACTTCCGGACAAACTGTGAACCATGAAGGCAACCGTCAGTTCGATCTCCCCACGATTCTTCTCTGGCTTCGTAGAACCTGGTTTACCTTTTAGGGTATACCACCTGCAAACAAGTCACATTTCAAATCAATAACAATCGATAATAAACAGTCAAATATATACATTGTATGTATGTGTGTATTTCTATACCGCCTCTTAAAGTCCACTACTACTCAGAGGCGGTCTCGACTACAGCAGCAGGTGTGTCGGAGTTAACACGCCGAAGCGCAACGAGCAATTGTGAGTGAAGGACTTGCCCAAGGTCCCTACGCAG
>JAQFXW010000116.1:0-24454 GCA_034693945.1 Dendrobaena attemsi | reverse complement strand
ATCATTTCCTTTTCCAATCCATCTGATCTCATAACATGTCCAAAGAACCTCAGCTTTATTCTTAGCACTATTTGTTGCAGTGTCTCATCCTTCTAGATTCCAATAGCCCCAAAATAGTAGCGTGTCTTTATTTTTTTACTCATACCTCTTACTACTCACAGTCACTCTTGACTACAGCGCTGATACTGAATTGGAAGTAATACGTCAAAGCACCTCATTTGTAATTTATTTTTCGTACCATGGTTTTATCAATTATATTAATCCTTCCCCACAGAGCAATTGTGATTGAAAAGCTTTCTTAAGGTCCCTAACGAAGTGAATTGAGGTAGATTTGAACCTGCAACCCTCCAGTCACAGGGCACCACATTACCCCACATTAAGATCAACTAGGCAAAATTATAGGGCCTATTAGACGATTCACAAGTCAATCGAGACTAGTCTGCATTGTATTAGACCTGTCATAGACTGATCTACACACTTTAAGAAAATAGCTTTCACTTCTTTCTGCTCAGATTACTTTAGCATAACACTTCTTATTTAAGTGCCACAACTTGAAGGTAGTTTTAAACTAGCAGAGATAAAATTACACATGAAAATAAGATCCGTAATATGGCTTCCGGCCAAATATTGCTATACTCATCACATTACCAAGTCGTCGTCATCATTATCATCACCGTAATTAGATTCCTCCTCGCTTCGCGGGCAATCTTTACCCTTATTCTAACTCTAATACTGTGTCTTCTTTCTGACTCCAACTTTAAAACATGCGGACACGTCACCTCACCATTTCTCAACATCAATTCATCACCCCCCAACGGACCCTACATTTAACCTGCAAGAAAATGAGTTCGGCAGTTTACCTACCATTGCATTCTCGTTCGTTGAGAGATAAGTAATAGCCTACGGGGCATGCACAGTAGTCGGAAGAGCCATTTGATGGGTGATAGCAGTAGTAGTCGCAGCCTCCATTTCGTACATTACAGTCAATGTACGATCGATTGTAGGAGCCCGGATTATTTGGATTCACCACCCCTGTCAAAAGTGATACAGTGCACTTTTTACAATATTTATGATACGATTACCATTTATTACACTACGGATACCATTTAATATACCTAGTGTGATTTCATTATCAGCTGAATATTTTCGGATTTGATAGCAGCAAGAAATGGTTGAAATATATACTAGGTCCATTGTCATATTGTACTACATTGACAGAGTTCTAAAGCGCCTCTCCGAGTACAACCAAATCTATAGATTAGATCCGTATATTTGCCATCTAGTGCATAGAGTCCCGTGAAAATAGACAAGTTTGAACACTACTGGTTCAAATAGTATTACTTCATTTAGGATCATGGAACAAGTAAAAAAATAAGTTAATTCGAGAGCAAAGGACCAGTAGATGCATGAAGCTGGGCAATAGCAGTCTGGGATAGAGGCACTAAAATGTCAGGGCTGTCTAAAGAACGAGGGCAATTGGAGATCACAGATATAGGCCACTGAATCAAATCACAGAAGCATGGCGCTGTGGCTTATATAGCACTGATGTTGTTATAGCATGGATTTAGTTATGGGGTGGTAAAGCTCCTTTTGCTCCTCATAACACTGACTGCCAGCACATTATTCTCATTCTTTACTACACAGAAACTTTCAAAGTACACACATTTAAAAAAGAATTATATGTCACTTTCTTCCTCATATTATTATATACAAGACCTGAACTGTTTATTGTATAAAATTTTACCACTGATGCTTGTACAGCTTTGGTTGTTTGCTTCTAAATAGTAGCCAGAATAACAGCCACACGTGAAGCCATTGGGTGAATCGGTGCAGTTTTGTTCACAGCCACCATTGTTGTAGTTACATTCATTCAGCGCTGAATAACAAATAACATACAGTTGCAAAAAACTTCTAAATACAACTGATATTTTCCAATAATTGTTAGAAAATTTCATCAGCAACTTTTAAATACAACTATTATTACTAATTATCTTTACAAATTGTGGAAAACTAAAAACATAACTATTCTTTCGAACTTCCTTAGCCAATTTGATCGAAAACTTCTAAATCAAACAAATCTTCCCAACTTTCTCACATTTATATTTGGAAGACAGATAGATGGAAATGTAAAAAGAATTGTATCCTGTATACCATATTTTTAACGTAATATTGTAGTTGCACTGCTAAAGTCTAATTTTCAAGTCAACATAAAGTGATCTTTTGACCTGTGGTCAATTGTGTGTGTGTGTGTTTTTCTTCAGTTTAACGACAGCTTATGACAACAGAGGCCGTTGCCGTTGGGACACAAAATTGTTGAGCGTAGTTCAGCTTCATTTTTCAATTGTGAGACTCTTTTCTAAACTTAAGAACTAGCTGTCAGGGAAACCCTTTGCTCCAAGAGACTTCAAATAAGAACTTACTGGAACACTGGAAGTTCTCTGCAACACGAACTCTCATGAATCCTATCGTACATAGGCAGAAAGCCTGTGTCTGACCAGTTCCGTTGCTCTGGATAGCCACCACTTCGCAATCACCATTGCAGTTCAACTTGGCACACTGGTTTGATATTGCTGTGAAAATCAACAGTATTATGTACCAACTAGCTGTAATCCGTAGAAAAATTACGGGCTATTTTAATCAACAACCTCATATATTATATTTAATGCGACTAATAAAGTCACGTAGTGAATACAATTTCAATTGCAATCACCAATGACTTGTAATATGGACGTTCTTGAAAAAGTTATTGAGCTCCGAGAGCGGTATTGGTGCTCGCCCAATGATGTGTAATATGGACATTCAAGAAAAAATTATCTAGCTCCTAGATCTTTATCTTCAGTGTATGTTGATTAATTAGTAATTCCCCTCATAACGAAGATAAACTCAGTGATGAACAGTCTTTTCTCCAAGATATCAACAAGATATCACCATCCGCCAAAAGGTGACCCTATGCCCCATAGAAATGTGTAACTTGTAAGTACTACTAATAATAGTCTTCGAACATTAAATTATATTTTAGGAACTTCCTCCTAACAGAGTGATTACTTCATATATGATTAGACGAGAACCAGGTCATGAATTGTTTAAAAAAAGCGATTCTTCATTTACAAGAAAACAAGGGCACAAACATCCATGTCGTCTTCCTGCCTTAAGTTACTATCAATACGGCTGTTTATAAACGACTCCATTCAATCTGAGTTCTGATTGCTACTACACTTCATGATCTGCATCACAAAATTGAAGCACACAACTGTGCTGGTCACTCCACTCAAGCTGGACATTTGAAAACAACAGAAAGGTTACCTGCATCATTCCCAAACACAGAATCACCAGACTGTCCTGGAGGTCCAGGATCCCCAGTTGCTCCGCTGATGCCTTTCTGTCCAACCAATCCAGGGTCACCCATGGGACCGGTCACTCCAGTGGCTCCTGTCCTGCCACCTGTTCCTATTACACCAATCACTCCGGTTCTCCCAGGCGCACCGGAAAAACCAGTTGCACCAGTCAGACCTTGACGTCCAGTGGAACCGGTAAGGCCAGCCAAACCAATTGGTCCACTGGCCCCAGTAAAACCAGTTGCTCCAGTCCTGCCGGCTATTCCGCTTGTCCCTGGGTCACCCTTGGGTCCCATTGCTCCCGTCAATCCTGTTGTCCCTGTGGCACCCGATCTTCCCATGACTCCAGTTACACCAGTGGAGCCAGTCCAACCGGTTGAACCCGTCTGACCAGTTGCACCGGTAATTCCAGTGCCACCTGTACCACCTGTATAACCAGTGCTCCCAGAGATACCCGTCGCACCAATTCCACCCGTTACACCGGTAAAACCAGTGCTTCCGGTGCTTCCAGTGGAGCCAGAAAATCCAGTGCTTCCCGAACCACCCGTCGCTCCCGAAAATCCGGTATCTCCTGTCAAGCCAACACCTCCGGTGGCCCCAGTGAAACCGGGCAATCCCTGCAGGCCCGGTATGCCAAGTACTCCCGTACTTCCAGTGCTTCCAACCGATCCGGTCGATCCAGTTGCTCCTGTGAAACCCGTCTGGCCAGTTGCACCCGTTGCTCCAGTAAAACCTAGCGGTCCCGTGGAACCGATCGGGCCAGTTGCGCCCGTTGTACCAGATGACCCGGTGTTACCCGATGCTCCTGTTCCACCTGGGCTGCCGGTGGCTCCAGAGAAGCCAGTGCTACCTGGACGTCCTGTTTCACCTGTATTACCTGTCGTACCTGTCCCTCCTGTCGGTCCAGTCCCACCGGAAGAACCGGTTCCACCTGCAAACGACACGGGAAAAAACAATTATTCAGACTCATCCTTCTGTACGAGAGACATTACCAGACACTTCACCAAAAGTCGAGACTTAGTTCTCCATAGTTTGCAACTACACGTCTTCCTAGGAAGGACAAGGGTCCTTCCTTTTAAGGTTGTCCCCTTTACCGTTGGTGAATAAGCTGATCTCCCAGGCAAGGCTTTTGCAGGAACTTAGGCGCTTTTGAACATTTACATTACATTAAATAGGAAGTGCTGCCCTGCTGTTAGAATGTTGTTGTCATGATTCTAACTCTTCTAGAAGATTCCCGATAATAGAGAGACCATTGTCATTCCCCTAACGAGCAACAACGACATTCAATCCCGGGGCGAGGACAAAATCCTAGAAGTGCAGGTCATCCACTGACAACCAAGTTCTATTCTTTCCTGGCAAGGGCTATTCTTCTGAGGGCAATGCGCATACCTATCAGAGCCATTTCTTTGAGAAGCTAGGGCAAGTACTCCATGATGAAATGGCTGCCTTACCTTACTTGAAAACTAATGTTAAGTTCAAAAGCTTTAGCAAATTCTAAGCCTGCTCCAGCGAAGACTGTGATCATCGAACAATTAACGCTTTAATTCTGAAGTGGGATAATCTCTATCTGCAAACACTCGACCAACGCTCGATTTTATATGGATAACTCAACCCTTCCACTGAACTAACAGGACACAGCTCCACCAAAAATTCAATGCACTGGTCTTCTACCGGACTGCTTCGTAAACATTTCTGCACTTGCTGAACCTAATCGACAGGAATTGGACCAAATCTTTGACTCAAAACAAACACAGAATGAATTCATGAAAATGAATTCTGGGTAAATTCATGCGTTATTCATGAATTCATATTGCATGAATTTACCCAGATACATTTTTAGCCCTTCATTCATTCATTCCTGGCAATTAAATTCTTGTTCATTCTGTGCTGTGCTTCAACTGATCTCTTAACGTAGAGTGCCAGCAATTCTTCTTTTGGATGTTGAATAAAAAAATCAGTTTATCAGTTTAGTTATCATACCTCACTAAAAACAGTAATTATCAAATATACGGGTCTGGTGTGCAAATATATTTGGGCATCTTATACGAAATTATAGAATAGCTTGAGCAGAAAATCAATCTAGAAGATCCTTCGACTATGCCTCGAATAGATATCTATATAGGCACGCAACTAAATCTGTTATTTACATACCCTCCACCGGGTACACTACAACATACCTGTTACACCCGTAGCTCCTTGTGGACCCTGTGGACCTGCTCCACCCGATTGTCCACTTGAACCGGTTGCCCCGGTGTTTCCAGATGCACCCTGTGCTCCACCCACTCCACTGCTTCCCGTGCTTCCAGTTGCACCAGTCGCACCTGTTAGACCTCTCCCACCAGATGATCCGGATGCACCTGTACCTCCCGTCTGACCCGAAAGGCCAGTCTGGCCAGTGTCACCTGATAGACCTCCACCTCCAGACAGTCCAGGTGTGCCTGAACTTCCAGTGGCACCCTGAGTACCTTTTGGTCCAGTGGCACCTACAGTGCCGGGGTTTCCAGTGTTTCCTTTGGGCCCAGTCGATCCCACTGGTCCTTGAACCCCAGAAGCTCCTTGAGGTCCTGTGGCTCCTTTGGTTCCAACACCTCCCGTTGGACCGGTTGCACCGGACGCCCCAGTTGACCCTATTGGCCCAACAGCGCCCGTGTCTCCTGAACTGCCCAACTGACCTGTGTCACCCTTGGCTCCAGTGGAACCAGCAAGCCCTGAAGGACCAGTATTTCCAGTCGATCCAGATGCACCGGTGGAGCCCTGAGGTCCAAGTGTGCCCTGAGACCCTGCTTGTCCAGTGGCTCCCGTTGGACCAGTAGAACCTGCAGGTCCTGCAGGTCCAGTGATACCTGTAAATCCACTACCTCCAGATGCGCCTTGAGGTCCGGTTTGTCCAGTGAAACCAGTGGAACCAGTATTGCCCGGAGCACCCGTCGCACCGGGTTGGCCTGCTCCTCCGAACAGACCATCCGTTCCAGTGGAACCGATGTCTCCGGATGCACCCGTTGCACCAGTCAATCCGCTTGCGCCAGTTATTCCAGTTGCTCCAATGGATCCTGGAGGACCACTAATCCCAGTTGCTCCTGTTCTACCAGCAAAGCCCTTAGTACCAGTTCCACCCTGTTGACCTGGAAGTCCAGAAGCTCCCGTTGCTCCTGATCGACCTCCTGACCCCATGGGACCTGTGTTTCCAAAAGGACCTGCAGGGCCTTGAGGTCCTGTGGCCCCGGTTTCACCAGTACGCCCAGTTCCACCCGTGAATCCAGTGGACCCAACTGCACCAACTGTTCCAGTTGCTCCCGTTGACCCAGATGACCCTTGTATTCCAGAAGCACCAGTTGCCCCATTTGGCCCCGATGCTCCAGTTGCACCCGTAAATCCCAAGGGACCTGTGCTTCCCGAGCTACCGGGCAGACCAGTGAAACCAGTGGAACCCGTACCACCTGGGTTACCCTGTACACCACCAGTACCTGTTAATCCGGTAGCACCGGTCGCACCAGAAGCCCCAGTACTACCGGCTGGACCCACCGAGCCAGATCCTCCTGAGGCTCCAGTTGCCCCAACTGGTCCAGTTGATCCTGGACCGCCCGTGCTGCCCGTGCCACCTTTATCACCTGGACTTCCAGCCGATCCGGATGATCCAGCTTGACCCGTTGCACCGGTTGCTCCTGTGAAGCCCGAAAATCCGGTGTTGCCTGTTGCACCCGGTGAGCCTGAATTTCCCGTAGCACCAGTCGCCCCAGTCGATCCCGTTCCACCAGATGAACCTGTGGACCCCGTAGTTCCGGTTCCACCAATCGAACCAGACGCACCCGTCGGTCCAATTGATCCAGTAGATCCAATCGCACCTACAAGATTTTCAAAACTCATTTCAGAACCGTTTTAAGTGAGCATCTCAAATGCCATATTGTGCAGCAACAACAGTAGAGCTCAACCTATTTATGGGTTCACTTATATTTCCATAGGTTCAATTCTCGGAAATAATTTATAAAACAAAACAGAAAGAACAAAGTTCAAGGGCTCAGAGCATGTGTATGACCCCTGAGGTCAGCATATATATGGAGGGGGCATGGATGCTAAGGACAACTGTTCCATTTTATGCTAGATTAAATTATGTTATATTAAACTACTTTAATGTAACGAATTGTAAATCCTCAAAAATTTCTCAGCGCCCATAAAAGCCACGTCAGGTAGACCAGCTTATTCACATTTTATCACATTCCACTGTACATGGTGTCTCAATTAAAGTGAGCCCCTTTTTGTTTTCGCGATATATTTGTTAATTTTGAATAAAACTCTACACAATTTTAGAGTTGACATGTTGGCATACTTCTAAGCAAGGAAGGAAATTTATCGATAAGTTAATTCAATTTAACAGTGCTGTAATTGTAGTCGATTGTTATTTTATTAGTGGACTTTGTATAATGTAGTGGAATGCGATGAAGTGTTGTTGATTGTTGACATACTATAAAGGCTTATGGCGTAGTATGCGGTGTCCCAATTGAAGTGAGCCAATTTTTGTTTTCGCGACATATTTGTTAATTCTAAATGAAGCTCTATACAATTTTAGAGTGTGAAAGAGGGATGAATTACCAATGTTTTCTGAAAGTTTTATCAAATTGTATCAACAGTTGGTCCCTTCCTTGCTTAGAGTATGTCAACATGCATATTATGCTTTCAGAAGCACTCAAACAAACAACACTGTACTTAACATAACACACTACATTCCTAATTCTCTTAACCAAACGCCACACTTACAATCTACCATAGAATACAATATTTCAACGAGCTACACGACATCACTTTAGTCTGCCACAACGCACCACACATCCACACTATGTCAAAACTTTAAAGAACTGCCAGTTTGGCCAACTACCTGAAGATCCAGTTGCACCGGTTGACCCTTGTCCTCCGGATGACCCTGAAGATCCCTGTAGGCCAGTTGCTCCTGTTGCTCCCGTTGCACCAGACAAACCAGTGCCTCCAGTTGTGCCAGTATCTCCAGCTAGTCCAGCAGGGCCAATTACACCTGAAGCACCGACTTGGCCAGGCCCACCAGTGACCCCACTGGCACCGGAAGCACCAGTAGCTCCCGTACCGCCTGTACCTCCGGATGTTCCAGCTGCTCCTGTAGGTCCAGTACCTCCAGACACTCCCGATACTCCTGTTGCTCCCTGAAGTCCAGTAGGGCCAGCGGGACCTGTATTTCCTGATGATCCAGTCAATCCAGTAAATCCTGTTCCACCTGAAGCCCCAGTTCCGCCGGATGCTCCAGTGGCACCCGATGCACCTGTGACACCAGGGTCTCCAACACCTCCAGAGCTACCCGAATTACCCGTGCTACCTGTACCACCCGTGGAACCACTTGACCCGGTGAATCCAGGTAGACCTGTAGACCCAGTTGCTCCAAGCGACCCAGTCGCCCCTGTCACCCCAGTAGCTCCTACTGCTCCACTCTGCCCGGTTCCTCCCGTGGCCCCCGTTGCTCCCAATCCACCCGTGGAACCAGTAGAACCGACAGTTCCCGAGTTTCCGGGTCGACCGGTGGCGCCCACACTTCCAGACGATCCAGCAGGACCAGCCGTTCCAGCTGTACCGGTATTTCCTGTTGCTCCAGTGGCTCCAGTTGCACCGGCTGCACCCGACGATCCTGAAGCCCCTGTGTTGCCCGATATCCCAGGTTGTCCTGTTGTGCCAGTGCTACCAGTTGGTCCCTTAGGTCCTGTCGACCCCGTCTGTCCAGTAGCTCCCGTAGATCCAGCGGCTCCAGAAGGTCCAGCCTGACCTGTCGATCCAACGGCACCACCCTGACCAAGAGGGCCCTGTGGCCCGGAAGATCCAGTTTGTCCGGTTTGTCCAGTGGAACCAGGAAGACCAGTTGAACCACTCGCTCCAGTGGAGCCCACATTACCATCTGTTCCTGATGTTCCTGTAGCTCCGGTGTTACCCGTAGCTCCTTGTACACCAGTCACACCAACTGGACCCGTTGCACCTGATCTCCCAGTCGCCCCTGTAGATCCAGTGATGCCCGTCGGCCCCCCTACACCCGTCCGACCATTGGGGCCTGTACTACCTGTATTACCAACTGTTCCTGTGGCACCACCTGGGCCAGTTGCACCTATCGTCAAATAAAAGTTTAGGTCAGCAAATCATCCATTCCCAATCAAGGTCAATTAAATTAACACGCTCACATAAGCAACACAAGAGCAGACTCTGCTCCTCTCTGTCACAATATTTATATCCAAAAATTTATCAACGTTTATATATGTTAAATCCAGACATTAATTTTTATCTATTACAAAATAATAAAACTATGTCCGCAGACCATCACAGGATGAGAACCGCTGCACTCGCGGCTGCACTGAAAGCAACTTGACGAACTTCCAGAGTGCAATACAACAAATCAATATCTATAGGAGCTCTTGAGATCGATTCTGGTTAAACTTCTACTCCAGAAAATTGATGATACGCTAAAGCGTGTGCTCATTAACTTTATAAAGGCAGAATCAACACATGACATTAACTCAAACTGAATCAAACCTGGAGTTCCCTGAGGTCCTCTGAATCCTGTATCACCCGTTGCACCAGTATTTCCAGTGGCACCAATTACACCTGACGATCCAGTGTTACCGGTTCCCCCAGTTGCACCTGACAATCCACTACTACCTGTCTGACCGGTTGCCCCAGTTGACCCAGAGCTTCCTGTCGAGCCGGTTGAACCAGCTGGCCCTTGTGGTCCTTGTGACCCAGCTTGTCCAGTGGGACCTATTGGCCCTGAAGAGCCTGTTCCTCCAACACCTCCACTGGGACCAGGTGCTCCAGTGGCTCCAACAGGCCCTTGGGGTCCAGAGGTACCAGTACCTCCAGATGAACCAGCAATTCCAATAGATCCAGTCGAACCCGTAGCTCCAATAGCACCAGTCGCACCACTGCTTCCGCTAGCACCTTGAGCTCCAGATATCCCAGTGGCACCAGCTCCACCAGTTGCACCAGTACCACCTGTAGACCCGATAGCACCCGTCGAACCAGTGCTACCAGAGGGTCCTGATGCTCCACTTGCCCCAGTAACGCCTCTAGCTCCACTTGCTCCAGAAGTCCCTTGAAGACCAGTCTGCCCGGTTGAACCTGTGTTTCCGGCCACACCGGTCGCCCCAACCGAACCACTTGGCCCTGTATTTCCCGTTGGACCCTGTGCACCTGTACCTCCAGTAGACCCAGATGCTCCAGAGGCTCCGGTGGCGCCAACTGATCCAGTGGCTCCAACCGGTCCAGAAGACCCGGTAGATCCCGTTGAGCCTTTTCCACCAGAAGCTCCTGTTGTTCCTGAAGCACCGGTTGCACCGGAGGCTCCTGTGATCCCACGTATACCTGAAACCCCAGTTGCACCTGTTGCACCTAATGCACCAGTCGCTCCAGCTTGTCCAGTAACTCCGGTGTTGCCAGAGGCTCCTGTTTGTCCCGTAGAACCAGCACTTCCAGAATTACCCGTAGCTCCAATAGAACCCGAACTACCAGTAGATCCCTGGGGGCCAGTTTGTCCTGTGAATCCTGTAAAACCCATGGGTCCAGTTGCACCAGGTGTGCCTGAACCTCCAGTTGAACCAATGGGTCCTGTGTTGCCTTGAGGGCCAGAAGCACCGCTTGCTCCAGCTACTCCTGAAGCTCCTGTTGATCCAGTGTTACCTGTGACACCTTTCGGACCAGTTGAACCACTAGCACCAGTGCCACCAGTTCCACCACTGGCTCCAGTGGAACCACTAGCTCCCTGTTGTCCAGAGGCACCCGTTGCTCCAATTCCTCCTGGCTGACCAGAACTACCAGTGTTGCCTGTGCTACCGGAGGCCCCCGTAACACCACGACTACCAGTCTGTCCAGTGCTACCAATCGCACCAGTTCCACCCGCAGCACCAGTGCTCCCAGAAGCTCCAGTGAATCCGATTATTCCTATCGGTCCAGTAGCACCGGGGGCACCAATCACTCCTGCCTGGCCTGGTGTTCCAGAAGGTCCGGGGTCTCCAGTTGCACCAAGAGATCCAGTGCTTCCAGTTCCTCCAGTGGATCCTTGTTGACCAGTTGCACCGCCTGGACCACTCGCACCAGAAACACCCGTTGCTCCCTGCGGCCCTTGTTGACCAGTATTTCCAGTCGAGCCTGTTGCCCCAGTTGAACCCGCTGTACCAGGTGTTCCACTGGCCCCAGAAGCACCAGTGCTTCCAGTGAATCCACCAAAGCCTGACGCCCCAGTGGCACCCGTACCACCGGTTTGGCCAGCCACTCCAGTTGCCCCTGTAGTACCAGAGGCTCCAGTCGATCCAACTCCACCTGTTGAACCATCTGTTCCGGGCAAACCAGTAGCTCCCGTGTTGCCAGCTGGACCAGTAGCTCCAGTGAAGCCCGTGCCTCCAGTAGAACCAGTCTGGCCAGTCGATCCAGGCGTTCCAGAACCTCCCGTGGAACCTGTCGCACCAGTGGGCCCTGATGCACCAGTACCGCCAGTACCTCCAATCGTACCCGACGCACCAGATGAGCCAGTTGCCCCAGTGCTTCCAGATGAACCAGTTGATCCTGTCGCTCCAGTTGATCCAGCTGATCCACTGGATCCAGTGGAACCTGTCGCTCCAGCACCTCCTGTACTTCCAGTTGTTCCAGTTGCACCCGGTTGGCCCGTGCTTCCGGTAGCTCCCGTAGACCCAGTTCCTCCTTGACTTCCTAAAAATGAATTAAAATTTTTAGGTTGGCTGTTGTAAGAGGTTAGAATTGTCATGCAAAGCTATAGTCAAAGAAACATCGATCCCCATGGACAGATGATGCCTTTTAAAAGATCTTGATGAACAACAATGTCTGAATGAAAATTATATGTACCTTCACAAGAAGAATACATCAAAAACAATCATCTGAAGTGTGAGAAAGTGCATTTTCCACGTCTTTGTGTAAATATTGATGGTGCTTCCATTTGACACCAGTACAAATTTTCCCTGATTCTTTGCATTATTCAGGTTCTTCAGAGCATTATGTGAGTATAGTGAATAAAAATGCATGCACTCAATTTGCTTAAACTGAAATGATTTTATTCACAATGAAACACATAATTCTTTAAAAGGTATAAGAGACTACATTACTTTTACAGATATGTCCTAAATTCTCCAACACAAAGTGTGGCAGCTTGTCCTGCTTGGCGCAGCTTGAAGTTCAAGATTTACACTTCCAAATAATAAATTTAATGTTTCACCACATCTACAAGTTTTACTGCCTTTAACCAGCTTGATCTAAACTAAGCTAGTTTTAAATTAAAAAAGAAAAAGCAATATCTTGAATTGATTTATATACGTAAGATTACGTTCCAAAATTATGCAAGATACTGAGCATTATTTCAAACACATGTGGCACAACATCCTGCTTGCGCTTAAGCACACAGCAACAAACGGGATTACTAGGCCATATCCAAAAATCTGTCTGCAGACACAGTTATAACCAGGAGAAAACCAAGCCAAACTTTCAAATTGAAAGACTCTGCATTCAGACCTGCCAACAAGTTGCACTGTACAAATGACTAATTACATACATAAGTTAGACCAGTACAAGCCACAGACATTCCCTAAGCATTTCATTGACACTCGTTCCATGCCTTAATCCATTTTAATAGTTCTCCACGCCGTGTGGCCTAGTCTGAAGGCATGGCTAAGTGTTCAGCAATACAGTACTAACTGAAGCCAAAACAGGTTTTCATACTAGCTGCAAGTAGGTAGAATAAATTACTAAAGATAGCATCGGGTCTCAAACCCAGGACACAGCAGCAAAGACATCACTTGAAGACAACAGCATAAAATGCAGGAATATCTTACCAGTTGCTCCAGGAGCTCCAGTCGATCCAGGTGCTCCAGTCACTCCCACTCCGCCTGGCAGTCCACTAAAGCCAGTGTCTCCTGTCCGTCCACTTGGTCCAGTGAATCCCTGGGGACCAGTCGATCCTGCGGAACCTGGCGCCCCAGTTGCACCCGAAGCACCACTGGCCCCGGTTCCACCTGAGGTTCCAGTCTGCCCAGTCGAACCCTGAGGACCAGAGTTTCCAGTCACTCCAGTTGCTCCTGTAAATCCAACGGCACCAGGCAACCCAGAGTTTCCTGCCGGACCTGTGGGGCCCTTGGGACCAGAAGCGCCTGTAGGGCCACGAGGCCCAGTGCCACCAGAAGCCCCAGTACCACCAGGGTTTCCCGTTGAACCAGATGCGCCAGTGGCTCCCTGAACGCCACCAGTACCAGCAGGTCCGCTATTACCCGTTACTCCAGTAACTCCTGGTGCACCGGTGTTGCCTGCTTGCCCGGGCTGACCAGCCGGACCTGAACCTCCAATGCCTCCACTGGCACCCTGGGCTCCACTACCACCAGACACGCCAGTAGCTCCAACACCACCGCTTGCACCTGAGCTGCCAGTTGCTCCAGGTTGTCCAGTAGCTCCGGTAGAACCCGATATTCCAGTAGCGCCTGAAGCACCGGTTGCACCCGAGGCACCGCTTGACCCAGATGAACCAGTGACACCTGTTGCTCCCTGAACTCCTGTGGATCCTGTATTGCCCGTTGCACCTGTCGACCCAGTCACACCAGGTCCACCCGAAGCACCAGACGCTCCGGTATTGCCTGCAATGATGAACAAATTATGCACATGAAATCTAAAATGCTACATGCAATAATTAACAACAAAACAATTCTCGCAATCAGGATAAATATCCGCATTGATTATGACCATCTTTAAATGCAATTGACGTCATTATTTGTGTTACATTCTGTCACTTGCAACACGCAGTACATTGGATACAGGGTTGGTCTGGCACTGCATTCTGGGTCTGGCTCCTCCCTATCCTAAAGGAACTCAGTAGTCCTACATTTGGCGTTCAGCGTCGGTCCACCCTCCGATCTGCAAAACCAAACTGAACTTCTGTCGCCCCCCCGCTCAAGAACTGCTATTAGGCAGCAATGGTCTTTTTCAGTTGCTGGTCCTAAGTCCTATGACTCTGTCACTCCGCTTAGTTCCAAGGGTCCACCACACAACGTCTATCTTCATCTCAAAACTTTCTTATTCAGTCAGGTTGGGCCAGGAGCGTTTCTGAGAAGGTTGCCTTGAAGGGGCACTATATATATGAAACATCTGTAATAATAGTAATAATTGGATCAGAGCTGTATCTCTTGTTATCAGTTCACCTGATTTTAATTACCTCAAAGTGCTGATTACTTTATTTTATAACCCTAATACAACACAAATTGAAAATTTTAAAATGATTGTAAGTAGACTCGCTTTATCCAAAGTGACGCATTTAAAGATCTGTACATTTGTCAAAACAACTTGTAATCTACAACTGTTTCCAACCTAACCAATGTGATTTAAGTGAGGAAACAGAATTTTACAAAGTAGTCCAGATGTTAAACATTGTTACAGGTTATTTGTTAATAAAACAAAATAAAAACAACTTTAATCGTTAAATGCCAGCAGCATTTACTACATTTATAAAGATTCCTCCTCCCAGTAACATTCTAAAGTAGTTTCATGCAAAAGTAGCTATTATCTGTAGTCAAATTAAAGATATACATTACATAATGCATATAAGCAGCTAGGTACCAAGAAAAATCTTAAAAAATTAATTTTGTAATACCTGCTGCTCCAGATGCTCCCGTTACTCCACGTACTCCAGTAGCACCAGTTGCTCCAAGACCACCACTGGCTCCAGTACCACCCGATGCACCATTTGCTCCAGCACTACCCGTGGCTCCTGTTGCACCGCTAGCTCCAACTGATCCCGTGCTTCCAGAAGCACCTGCACTTCCACCTGCTCCACTACTTCCAGTCGCTCCAGATGCTCCAGTAACTCCGGGGTTTCCAGGTAGACCTTGTGGACCCGTTGATCCAGACGACCCAGTTGAGCCCAGGGGTCCTGTGGAGCCAGCTGGTCCAGAAGCACCAGTGCTTCCTGTCTGACCCGACGCACCAGCTGATCCTGGAGATCCAGCCGGTCCTGGTAGCCCAGTACCTCCAACTTGTCCTGATGATCCAGTATCTCCCTTGGGGCCTACAGCACCAGAAGGTCCTGTAGCGCCACTGGTTCCACTGGCACCACTCTGCCCATTAGGGCCAGTTACACCGAATCCTCCGGTTGAGCCAGGCAATCCAGTAGCCCCAGGGGCACCCGATGTTCCTAAAGGTCCAGTGGCACCAGGATTGCCTGAAAATCCAGTCCCACCCGCTGTACCAGTTGCTCCAGTAGGCCCTGTTGCTCCTTGAATTCCAGTAGCTCCAGTTCCACCAGAGGATCCAGGCAAACCTGTAGCTCCGGATGCTCCAGTGCGGCCTCCTGGACCGGCGGCACCGGTGCCTCCAGTTAGGCCAGCCTGACCAATTGGACCGGTAACCCCAGTTCGACCTGCAAGGCCAGCTGGACCTGTCTGACCTGTACCTCCAGTGGAACCTGAGAATCCAGTTGCTCCTGTGGCTCCGGTCGAACCTTGATAGATAGATAGATAGATAGATAGATAGATAGATGACCATTTATTGGTCCACAACAACATAATACTGCATATAAACACAAATCATCATCACCGAATTTCTATGCCTTAAAAACAAACAATAGAATAATTACGGAAAAAATTAGCATCCGGCATAGGAAAAAACCAAAAGTAAAACAACAAAAGTACTGTGATTAATAGTCTAGATTAGGAAACCAGTAGGAGGTCTAAAAGGGCGGACAAATTAGTATGCAGAATATGCTAAGTAGGGGCCCCAAAATTCATAACAATTGAAAAAGATGGGAAAATAGGAAGAATAGTGAGTAATAGTTGGACCAGGATGATAGTAGACTAATGGTAATGGTCAGTAGGCACTATTCAGATCAGATGGAATGCAGTAGGCCGATATAGGCTAACTTTTCGAACAAAAAGTTTTAGGTAATTTTGACCTACTGGTTCTCAATTACAAATTTTCGATTCAATTTCATTTCGAACTTTAGTTGTCTACATGATGTAAAGACTAATCCTAGTAATATCATAATGCTAAAAGTTGTAGTTCATATTGAATTGAATATAGGCCTAGGACCTTACGTTTTGAGTTATTAGCGGAGGAAATAAAGTAGTGCCGTCGTTTTAATTACTAACGTTGAAGACACTGCCAGAGAATAACAGTAAATCAATTGTTGTAGGCCGTTTGTAAGAGCGAAAGTAAAGACTGCTACTGCCTAAAGAGCAGAGAATGCTTCGAAAACATCATCGGCGTAAACATCGACCATTGCGCTATTGACATACATTACAGGGCTGATCAACCGATGACGTTCCACTACGTTGTAATGAACCAAGCAGGACAGTCGACATTACCAAGGCAACCTTTTATTGTAAGTCGAGCAGTTATGTCCGCTTAATAATTAATAATTAGGTTTGATCGGAAGACTGTGATAGCTAATAATAAATACTACATTCAAGCTATGTTTGAGGTCAATTCAATTACTTTCAATTCAATTCAATATTCTTTGTTGTAACCAGCAGCAACAACAAGACTTAACCTAACAGAATAGAGCTGCCAGAAACAGTTGTGGTCACTGTGGTCAGAACAGCATAGCCCCGAATGGATCCGTGATCCCGCTAGATAGAGCTTCCCAGATTGGAAAACATTGAGCAAATAAACAACGGGATAGTTTATGATTAGCGACAGCGAAGGACGCAAAAAGTCAACTTTATTATTACACATTACGCTACAACCTTAACTAAGAGAGAAGAAAAGAGGAGAGGGAAGCCTGCATAGAGTAAAAAAACCAATCAGTTAGGGTGTATTCACAAGATAATTGCGTAGCGCTTTTTAAATTGGATAAAACTCAGAAATTGTTTTATTTTATTTCCTCGGGTAGTCCATCCCACAAAGCAACTCAGTCGTCCTAATTGCAAACGTACGAATATTGGTGAGGGCAAAGGATTTATGAAGTATTTTAGAGCCCCGTGTTGCGTAGGTATGAACCTCGGACGAAGAACAGAAAAGTTGGTCAAACACAGCTGGCAACATTTTATGTTCGTGACGGTACACGAATTCCCCAAATTGAGCCTTCCAAATCTGATCAAACTAAAGTATATTATGCAGTATGAGAATCGTAGGGAGCGTCCGCAATGAACCGGATAGCCCGTTTCTGGAGCTAGTCAAAATTATCAAAATCAAAAGATCGTCAACATTACGCCTGAAAAATAACAAGAGCGAAGCTGGGTACGAAAGCCAGTACAGTCAGTAATCTAACTGCAATATTCTTGAGCTCAAGCTTTCTGTAGTGGTCTTTCATGGTCGTCTTGAAGTTGGAAAAGGGCATTTATGAATTGTTATTTTTATATTCACTTCAATCAACTCAATCAATCACTTCAATCAATCAATAATACAAAAAGATAATCAATAATGCAATCAAGCTGACACAGATGCAACTGTTTGAGCCTATACATTAACCAAATTAAGTATCAATACGGTAATAAAATGTATCTTACAAGTGAAAGATAGCTCTCCTATTTTTATATTATTCCGTCTGACAGATTCATGAACAAAGATTAGAATCAATAGTTGATATAGAAATACGACCACCTCTTGGAGGGGGAGGAAAGTAAGGCCTATTACTGAACTTTGTGGATGGGGAAAATCTAATAGCTATTACAGTCATTAGATAGGACAGCTATCTTTCACTTGAACAACTTTCGGCTGTTTTCTGTGTTCCGTCATTCTAGCGTCATTTTCTTATCGCACTTCACTTGACTCCATTCAGTGTTATAAAATCAATTGAACTTGACAGTCTACTCTAATTTGCTTTTCATGAAATTAAAGCTGGTTGTTCGTTATTTCTTTGCATTAGATTAAATTTCAAGGTGAACCGAAATGCAGACCTGTTCTTGGTAAGAATGAATTTTTACTAGATTTCCCCTCAGAAGTAATAGATTTTTAAAACGAGTCAATAAATCATGTCACCATGCATCAATGAATCTTACTGTTTTGCATCATAGGCCTATGCGTCTGTCTGTCTATCAACGTCTCTATTTCTTTTATAACAACGTTCATTACAAGCCGCGGTACACTATTCTATTATATTTGTGGATTTATATTGCGCCCTCTCTCAGCAGAACAATTTGGAGGCACTATAATCATACTATACAGCATACAAGGGCTAAGCAGTGAGTATGTTTTGTACATATATACGTACATGTATATAGTCTATATACAGGGTGGCTGGGTGGGCAAAAAATATTTCAAGCGCAGCAAAAGCTGCACTACTATTTTGTAATGTCTGTTGCGTTACACTTTTTTGAATCATAAGAGTTCAAGTAAGTGGACTCCTATATGTTGTCAGTATATTACAAAATGCTGTGTTTTTCTTTGCAGTTGGTCCTATTATTGTCGCAATCGTAATCGGTAGGTCACAACTGAGAAAATAGTTGAGTCATCTGTTAATCGTGATTTATTTATTCACACAATTATGTTTATACCTTTCCTTAAAGTCTCTTGCTACACTCCGAAGCGGTCCAGAATACAGCCCGGATCGAGGTGTGTCGGGGTTTACACACGCCAACGCAAGGTGGCGGCTATCCCACTATCCCACTGCTCCACGTGTGTACACACGCTCCTTGTTTGATTGCATCTGGAGTCTAGACACTACTGTAACAGACAACCAGGAATTAAAACTCAACTTCTTGCAATTTATTATTATTCATTGATTAACATATTATATATATATATTATTTATTCCCACATTTATATACCGCCCCTCCAAGTCTCCTACTACTCAGAGGCGGTCCCGACTACATCCCAGAGGTGTGTCGGAGTTTACACGCAGAAACGCCACGAGCAATTGTGAGTGAAGAACTTGCTCAAGGTCCTAACGCGACGGGTGGGATTCGAACCTGCTACCCTTCGGTTGCAAGGTGGCGACCTTCACCACTACACAATCACGCCCCACTACTATATATATATATATTATCGTCTCTTGATGTTTAGAGATGTAGCCTAGAGGTAGATTGTGTTATTCGCTCTATCTCCTTAGTCGTTTCATCTCAACTTAGACCCTACAGTATTACAGTAGGCCTACCTTGCCAGAATACTTAGGCCCTATCAATGGTAGGATTTCTCAGTACATGTTTAAATTGCTCTGAAGTATAGGCCCATTCATCATAGCAAGGTTTGGAGCAGACCACATCGACGCGATAGTTATTCGCCTGAAATTAGACGTAGTCTAGTCTTTATAGTCATTTAAGACTGGGCCTTTCATGAAACTATAAAATACTAAGTTTACAAACAACGCAGATTTGATATGTTTATACCATATGAGGTGTTTGTAGCTAATCTTTACAGTTGCTCTAATAAAAAATTATGAGAAACTAAAGATGTCACGTACAGCTAAAGAAGGTTTTGTAGCGGTGTGATATTTAAATATCATCCATATTATTATTAACAAAATAATATCTTATTTCGTTAGTGTAAAAGGCTTGTTAAATTACTTTGATAAAGCCCATTTAGGCTAATTGGTACATGTAGGCCTAAGATGCGCTGTGAATTAAGGTATAAAGTTAGGTTCTAAATTACAAATCTAGCACCGTTCTCTTGTGGAAACTAGCGTGCCGATACAAGGTATGGATGAAGCCAATTCAGCTAAAACTCGCTATAGAATTACTAATTGTCGAGTATACCTGTAACGGGAGAAACCTATTTATTTCATGCAGATTGAAGCAGAAGAGTTCTTTATTTGTTAAGTTTAGTTCGCTCTGATTCCCGTTGCTTTCTCTGTCACTAATCCTTTGTAAACGTGTTTGTAATTATCTGCAGGATGTTTGATTCTGGTCGTATTGGTTGTTCTCGTGATCGTCATGTTTGTGAGATGGAGACAAGGCAACCATCCAGTTCCTGATAGGGTTCGAACCTTCGCCACCAGCGTAAGACAGAGAATCACAAACACAGAGAAAGTCCTTTCGTCCGATGGACATGCCATCTATGTAAGCATCACGTGATACCTAAGGCAATGGTGTTATATATATTGCCACATGAATTCCGAATTTAACAGAGAATTTCTGATCTCCTAAAGCGTCAATTGTGTGTTATATTATTTTTTGATAATAACATTAATAATTTTTTATAGGGCCTATAGCGAAGAGAGCCTTTCTTTGTAATTATTAGTGTCACTGTCTCCATACGGCACCATGACAATTGAATAATTGTGTATGGCAGTTACAGGTTTTCTAAATACCTATAATATTTATTTTCCATATATTGTTCTATCATCTATAAACCGCCTACTGAGTGGTGAACACAGTTCTTAAATTACGAACAATTGAACATAACAGGTTAATAATATCTATTAAATAATATCTATACGAATATACTACTTGATTTTTAATCAGAGAGCCAAGACAAGGCGTGGCAGGGTTGACGAGGAAGACGATGACATCTATGTTGACGGAAGAGATCCAGGTGGATGGAGGGTCAATCGTGACCAAGTGGAGACGGCAGAGACGTTGGCAGAAGGTAGATTCGCAACCGTCAAGAAGGCTTACCTGAAGAAAGGTGGAAAAACTGAGACTGTGGCAGCTAAATACCTTCCAGGTAAATCTCTCGTGATTAGGGCCTTTTCTTACTATTACCGGAATTCTTCTTCCAATAATTTAAAGCCGACTGTATTTGCATAATAGCCTATCCCAGACAATAATGTAGATCTTTCTTGCAATATAGCGCAACAGGTAAGTGGTATAAACTATAAAGAAGGCTTAATTTCGACTATAAAGTAATTTGCATTAATTTTGTAGTAGTTATTGCAAACAAAGACACCTTCGATACACGCATAAGCTCACTAGTAACATGGCTATCAAGCTATAGTATAGACATACTTCTAAGATGCTTTACACACACACTGTCCTGTCTAATTCCCTATTTAGTATAACCTACCTGAAGTATAGTTACTATTTGCAGTTGGATTACAAACGAATTGTTATTATGAGTATTAAATGTGTGTTTTTTATTTTTCATTTTAAGCTGGCGCAAGTGAATCTGATAAAGCTTTACTCAGAGCTAAGATTGCTTTCCATGGAAACCGCGTTCCACCCCATGACAACATTGTCAGGCTCGTTGGTGTCATTGATGAAGGTAAAGTATCAGCATCAGTAGTTCGAGCTGTCTTTTAGTTCTATCGCTTAAAAGTGCATCGCGTAAGCACGGTGTGGTTTCATGGACGTCTTTGATAAAAAAAATCGAAATCAAATTGCACTTCAAAACGCTCTCTACTTTTGTAGTGTAAGGGAAAGTGTTCGTTTACATTCTATCTAGATCCTGATTAAGTTTATTCAAAACCGATAATGGTCTGTAAAACTTAACGGATTTGGTCGAATCAAGATATTTTAGATTTCTTTTACAAGCGTCTGGCTTAGAGGATGACTGTCCATAGTCTGCACATGCAGCGAAGGTGTTGTTAGACTTTCTTGCAAACTTTCTTGTCCCAGACGGAATTCTTAGCAGCTGCTCCGACTTCTCCTCGGTCTCCTTTTTAAGCAATATAACTTGAACTTCCGCTTGGTAAGCTAGCTCTGAATAGTCTGTCTGACACAGCGCAGAGCTCGCGAACAAGCTGGTGCTCGAGTTTAGTTCTTAAATTAATCTCCATATGTTTTCAGATACAGACTGCAAGAGAACAAGAGACTAATTGTATTGCAGCATTTGTATTATCTGATAAACAGACTGCAAGAAAATAAGAGACAAATTGTATTGCAGCATTTGTATTATCTATTCACTCCATTATTTTATGGGATTTTTGTGCAAGATGCATATATTGGTAAAGAGTTAAGCAAACCCAATGCAAACCTTCTTTGTAATCATAGCCTAATTTATCTGCAGGGCCAATCATGCTGCTCGAATTCTGTGACCTGACCCTGAAGGAATGGCTCAGCAAAGTTGGAAAAGTGAACAGTGATGTCTTGGAGAATATGCTCAACTTCACGATGCACATTGCCAGTGGGATGGAATTTCTACATTCGAAGAACGTAAGAAATCCACATTCTTGAGAATCTATAGACAAAATACAAGAAGTATATGGTATTAAACCTCTGTATAATATACCGTTACAGGCAAACAGTGTTTACGCATGTAAGTAATCTAGCTTTATATGTCTTGGGGCAACGACATTGCATGATAAGACACACGTGGCGCGATGCTAACTACATGGTTGTATCACTGAATTACGTGAAAATTTATATATTATGCTCATATAGTTAAAAGATCTAGTCGTTTCTTGTTGTGTGCATATCTGTATGGACCTGCATGGTGTATAGGCCCACGTTTGTGTGTCGCTAGAGTGAGCTGGAAACGAAATTACTGAACATACTAAATTTAAGAGTGTTTGCAGATACTTCATCGTCGACTTGCAATGAGAAACGTTCTACTGAAGAAGGATGGCACGAATGGCTTAGTGGCTAAACTGATTGGCTTCGGATCATTCAACGAAAGCGGAACAGAAGACCAAGCTGAAGAAGCCGCTGCAAATGTAACCAGTTTTGTCTGATTATTATCTTTTTGTGCCATACATGAACGCAACAATTCTTATCGAAGGATAGACACTATGTAAAATAAAACGCTAATGGGGTGTATCTAGAAATGTAGACATTTAGTTCTAGTTTGATTTCTCTACTCCAAAGATTTCTGCACCAGTGATCAATGTAATTCTCAGAATATTGTAGGCTGGGTGAAGCAATCCTACTAAAATAAGGTATGAGAGATTGACGACTTTCGCTTTTCACTCTATACAGTCATTATTCCTCTAATGGAAAAGGTTAATGAATTAATTATCGTGTATCATTTCAGAACGACTAATTCATCTGCTGTCTTAATCACCACATTAACAGCGATTACAAGTTAATCAGTGTCTCGTCAATAGCTGAGAAATGATGAAAAGAATTATATGAAAGAAAGCTACAAAAGATGATGATACAAATCATTCTCTTCTGCGGTTGAGAATGCTGAGAAGAAAAATGGCAGGAGATTAAAGGCAATAGGAAATAAGAAATCATGGCAGGAGATTAAAGGCAATAGGAAATAAGAAATCAGGGCAGAAGATGAAAGGCAATAGGAAATAAGAAATCAGGGCAGGAGATTAAAGGCAATAGGATATAAGAAATCATGGCAGGAGATTAAAGGCAATAGGAAATAAGAAATCATGGCAGGAGATTAAAGGCAATAGGAAATGAGAAATCATGGCCTGATGCAGCTAAATAATTCGATTGGCCTGACAAACTCGTGCAGCGAAGACTCCTGTAGATGGAATGATAGATGACCGAATCCAAAAGAGTTTGCTACACGCATGTAAATGAAAGAACATTATGGATATCGAAGCAAAGGCAGACCAAGACTAAGCTGTATGATCATTTCGAGACAATGGACCTAGCAGATAACAGAGCAACATGTAGGTAATTTATTCGCTCACGTTTCAGTCAAATAGCTGAAGTAATGAACTTGCAATAAGACGATATCATTGTTCTTTTTTCCATTGTTGTTTCTCACAGGTGGCAGTTCCACTCAAGTGGTTGGCTCCGGAGACTTTGGAGTCGGTCGGAAGAGGCAAAGTCGTCTACACACAGAAGTCTGACGTTTGGGCTTATGGTGTCACCATCTGGGAAATCTACTCAATTGGTCAGCTTCCTTGTAGCAGATACTCTTGCACTCAAATATTAACAGCACCTGTAATTCTCCGCAAGACTCGGAGCAAATTCGGAGGGCATAAATTGGAAAAGTACTTTCATAAATCAAACAGGCCTACGTATTCCGTGTGGGAAATTAATAATTATTTGTTGAGCCTTATTTGTTGAGGTTAAACTGAAACCGTTGACTTCACAGCGTGCTGTCGTAATATCTCTTTCCAAAGATAACCAGTTATTTATGGGTAAGCCCTTTTTTTCAAACGTTCGGCCAATATCTGTAATATATTTGAATATCATTGGCCATACTATCTCATCTTAACTGTAAGAAGAACGCTTCCTATATATACAATATATACAATATATATATATATAATATATATACATCATTTCTGGATTGGCCGTATCAGGAGTGTTCCAGCACTTAGGCCATTAGTTAAGTCGAACCCGCTATCAAGCCGA
>JAQFXW010000115.1:0-24487 GCA_034693945.1 Dendrobaena attemsi | reverse complement strand
TATATATATATATATATCTATGTATGTGTATATATATATATGTATGCATGCGTGCTTGTGTGTCTCTCCTATCAGTAACTCTCTTTCCTCCTGCATGCCGGTTGAAGCTCATGGCCTCTCTTTTCCCATTCTTATTATAAGCTTATGTATCATGTAGACGTCTATATAGCATGTATCTGTATTGTATTGTATATATATAGGCCTATGCTATATATTGGTCTCTACCGTGCATGTATTTTCGCTGGATCTGTTGCTTTTAGGTACCTGTTTTGCTGTAACAATTAATGCATGCATGCAGTATAGGCCTACGTGTGTTTCTTCAGTTTAACGACAGCTTATGACAACATAGGCCGTTGCCGTCGGTGAAAAATATTGGTTAAGCGTGTTTCAGCTTAATAAGACTAGTCTTACTAGGCCTACGTGTGTTTTGTCATAAACTTATATAGTTTTTCGTGTAGGCCCTAGATATATCATCGGCTCATTGTGAGTATACAACTATACTCTTGTATTTCGCTCCTTTCAATCTGTCTCTGTCATTTCTTCTCTGTCTGTCTGTCTATCTATCTGCATGTCTGTCTCTCTCTCTGTCTCTCTGCCTCTCTCTGTTACATACAAACGGACACACTCTTCCGTTTGCATGGCTGGCACACGTGTGTTCAGATGGAGTTCTTTGTCGTTCAATCAGATCCATATTTAGAATCGCAATTGTTCCCCTTTCTGTTGCACTTCGGTCTCTTAGCGAAGGAGCAAAATATCGATTCCACACGTGTCTAAGAAAAAATTAATAGAAAACCCGTCAAAGCTGAATCGATCAATCGCATTATATAATATATATATATATATATATATGAGTCTCTATCTCTCCTTCGTACTTTCCGTCTTCTTTCATCTCTTTCTGTCTAGTTTCTGATTCTTCTTCTCGGCCATGCATTACATGTACAATACAGTGAACGTATATACAGGTCTATAATATATTAATATAATAGTCCTGTATACGAAAGAAAGTCATGCATGGTTCTCACGCAAAAGAAAATAGAAGAATAGCTGCAACCATACAACCTCAAACTGTTATATATGTGCGATCACTCAGAATTAAGAAACTCTTAATCTTATATTCACCACTTAATGAGAAGGTAGCTCGGATTAAACCGTCGATTGAAATCAACAAGAAAAGAGGAAAAGAATGAGGGAGTGAAAGATGGAAAAGAAAGATGGAAGAGAATGAAAGATGAGAACCAGGACAAAAACAGCTGAACAGAGAAAAACCCAGAATTATGTACTGCTTTCAAAGTCAGAAGGAATTGTCGGACCAAGTGAAATATTGACATTGTATTTGTGTATTTCTATACCGCCTCTCACAGACCACTGCTACTCAGAGGAGGTCCCCACTACAGCCTGAAGGCTGTAGTGGGGACATGCAAGAGAATGTGTAGGAATCTGAAGAAAAAAACAAAGATCGTCTGTTATCTATAAAAATTGTTATAAGGAGTCTAAAGCAGAGTATATAATAAAAACATTTATGAATGTATCATTCATTAAAAAAAATTATATATCGCCCATTCGAGAACTTACTCAGAGGCTCTCCCAGTTCATCCACGGCAATGCAATTTAGACTCCTGCATAGTCAGAGGAAGGCATGCGTATGCTGGTAGGCCTAAGTATATTATATTCCCAATTGTAAACTCAGTGCCACTGTAGATGTAAGAAATTGAGTTCTATTAGTTCGAGATTAAATATATACGCATTTACTATAGGCCTATATACTGTACAGTCTGATCACATATTGTCTTAAAACTAATAAAAATGGAGTACGACTTATTATTATTCCTAGTAGCCTATATTACGCTTCTCTATCTAATAATGATCAGTCATTGGTGGATGAGTTTGAATACTTACGAGTTCACAGAACTGCTAATAATTACAAATTATTTGGTGAGAAAATGAGAGAAGAAGAAGAAGAGGACGAACAGTTGACTTCACATCTATTGGCACTGATGAAGCAGCCATGGATACACATGTAGTAAGTTAACGGAGGAGGGACTCCTCAGTCACGCGTCATCAGTCCTTCTTCGGATGGGCGGGAAAGATGTGACCCCAGGGAAGGTGCGGCGCAGTTGGCGATGCTGGCCCCTCTGTTGCATGGTATTCGCCTTTGGAAGGATGAAACATGGGTCTTAGTTAGCACTGATATCTTTAGACATTCATCACTCCTCTTGGGTACAACTGCTGCAGTGTCTATGCGCCCGGATTATCTCCCACTGTTGCCAGTCGAAGGGAGGGGGAGTGGCTAGATCTGAGTTCGTGTCCCTTGAGATCTTCGATCCTCCTGTCTGCAATGTTGGGTTCTGCGCAGCCAGAATATACACGCACAACTTCGATCCATGGTCAGAATAAAAAACAACTGCTTCATACAATAAGTAATTATTAGACTTATATCCATAATATTCATTAGACCTACGTCTGATGAGCGTGAAACGTTGTTAGCCACAGAAACTTAACTTAAATGCGATCTTTTACATCAGTCTGTATAAACCCAATCGTCACCACAAGTCGCAGAAAAGTGTGTCGTTTATTATCTGTCTAAATGTTATACTTTTTGAATCCATTGGCCGCATTTAATGCATTGTCATGCTCAAAAGGCTCTAAAAGAAGTTGACAGATAATACTCATACATGCTACATTACTACACTCATATATGGTACTGCGTTATACTGCCATGCCTTGTCGTGTACCGTGCAATCTTTCTGGTATACATGCAGTCTCGTCCAATCTAAACAATCCTCCCTGGACAGTGGACCATTTAGTCGACCATTCGGTGCAAGCAGTTCAAGGGACGATTTCTTCATTATCCTAAATTGCGCATCAAGTTCTGCAGGATGGTTACCATCAAAGTGCTATATAAATAGGCAGTTAACTTGAAACGTGTAGCTCTGCCTATACAATTGTGCATGCATATAGTATATGGGTCTACGTGCAGTATAGAAGCGCCTTTACGAGGTTCTAAAATCTGGTCTCAATATAATGCTCTGATAGAGTCTAGAGACATTCATACGAATAGTCAGCAGGGCATGATGGGAGAAGGGAAAACTGCCTCTCCCCGCAGGCAACTATTTCCTCGGATCATGAAACAGCGGAAGCGATTGGAAACGTCGACTCCATGGGAGGAAGTGGAAAGTGGAGACGAAGGAGACCTCAGGGGTCGAATAGAAGAAGGCTGATCATCGTCTCTCCTGCTGAATGTCAGATGGGTTCTATAGCTTCTCGTCATAATTCAGCTCAAACGATGGAAAGAAACAACGCGACACACTGCAGCAACACACAGACGAACAATCAGACACAAACAACCATCCGCTGTCATGTTCTTGCAATTCCATTGCGTCCGTCTTATTTTCTTCTTCCTATATTTTCTCCTTATTCCTGTATTCCTTGCTAGTTTTTATCCTATTTCGGCTTCGGCTGATTCTCTTCCTCCAGTGGTTGATAGCTCCGTTCATCACCATCTCATCCTCCTCCTTCTCTGCTCCAACCCGTTCGCATGAATCTCTGCTGCTTCCTCTTCTCCCCTCTTCCACCTCCTCTCTCTTCTCTTCCTCCTCGATCGTTCTCCTCTTCCTTCTCTTCCTCCTCTTCCTTCTCGTTCGCATGAATCTCTGCTGCCTCATCTCCCCCTCTTCCACCTCCTCTCTCTGTCTCCTCGTTCTCCTCTTTCTTCTCTTTCTCTTCCTCCTCTTCCTTCTCTCAGTATCTGTCTCTTCCTACTCTTACTTCTCCTCCTCGTTCTTGTGTTTCAGGTCTATACGTCTTATAAGTGAACACTGCAACACGTTGTCTGCACTGCTGGTGCTGCTTCTGCTACTGTTGGTGCTGTTGTCACGGTTGTTGTATGCTCCTGCTGCTGGTGCCATTGCTGCTGCTGCTGCTGCTGATGTTTCGACTGAGGCCACGGTGCAGCATTGCATCTAGGACGCCTTTCTTTCTCAGCGACCCTCATATCGGCAAAATTCTGACTGATTTTATCGTGATCTGAATAAATAATAAGACCTCCGTCTGAACATCGGCCACAGAACACACTTCTTGCGCTCGACCATTTATTATATTACATATTATAATATCATCTTATTATTTTATGCTTATAAGTATAATCACGGTTTTCATATTCATATATGGCATAGGCCTATACATGCATGCGTATATAAAAAATACGAATTCAACTAATCCAACAACTTATATTTACATCATCGGCTGTATGTAGTCAGGGCTACCTCTGAGTAGTAGTGGACTTGAAGTTGAAGGAACGGTATAGAAATGAGTGAATGGCTAAATAAATAAATGAATAAACTGTAATGAATTGAAGCCGAAATGTCATAAATAACATTACGCAATTACCAGTTTTGTAACCACTATTATAATCCTATAACCTATAGTTGAATCATAATTGCTGCTGAGTACTATCTCAGAATTCTTGCACTCTTATACAGTTACGCGATGCAATCTAAGCTCTGATATGCAATGCAGTGCAATAGAAATTTATATAGCTCTCTTTCTCAGAAACGTGTGGCGTGCACGATTGATTCTATTACGTAGACAAAGTTAAACGTCGCCTGAGAATTCTAATGACATTCAATGTCTAATGACGAGACCGTGCAAAGCAACGTACTAGACATTTATACAGCGCCAACTTCGATAAACTCATCAGCAAGATGAGTGCAGATTTCGATAACCCAATTACCCTACGAATGTGATCGTCGTTTTCGGTCGTCGAAGTGCAAGCCCCGGGGTTAAACTCTAAGCATGCTGCAGAGTCGACGAAGAAGGGCGACTGTCTGCAAGCCCCTCTGTCCACTGCATGGGAGCTGTCTGGACGAGTCCATGTCCCAAGGGGTGGAAGGAGCGAACTGTGCGTAAATTCAATCTATTATTGTAATGAAGAGACATAATTATTACAGTGTTACTATAGCGAGACAAGTAAGCATACACGGTCAGATGAGGTGACCGAAGACGAAGCATAAGAACTGGACAAAGCAAAGTGAGGTCATTTAAAGGAATTAGGTGTACGCCTAACTTAGTAATATCAGAAGAAGCATTAAGGTATACGAACTTGAACTATTATAAGCCTACGATAGAATTAGTAGTAATGAAGTTAGGATTGTTGTAAGGGCAGGTTCTGAAGTAAAATGAGAAGGATATGATAAGACATTCTAGTTCACTTACTAAACACGTTTGTATCAGTATTTCTACTCACACAAGCTGCGACAAGCGACAATATACACTGTTGTGGCCTTGTTGTCTGTTCTCAGTAGCGCTCTTATGGACCCCTCACCCTTCAGCCGCAAAAATTATTGAAATATTATGGCCACACGTTTTCATGGCGTTGTTAATGGGTTCCTGAGGTAGGCCTATAATCTTATCCACAGCTTTCCACAAGAATATCAAAATTAAAGAGATTTCAAACATGCGCAGTAATTTGGTAAAAACCTTTATCATATCAGTAATTAAATAGACTCTGAAAATGCGCCGATACTGTGGTAGTAAGCCCTAGACACATTAAACACAAATCGTACAAATGTAGAGGGCCTATCATAGTTTTTCATTAGCAATTATTTTAGTTGCGACATAAGAAAATCGTTTTTGTAACTTGTTGGAGTTGGTCACACGTTTCTGAATCATCAGAATACAGGAGTTGGATTCGCTAAAATTGCTGCAACTGTATAAATAATTGTATGAAATTAGCCGCTATACATCCCTCTCTTGTATTTCGCTCCTTTCAATCTGTCGTTAACTATGAGGGAAGAGCAGAGCTGCTGTTAAGGCGGGTGTCGTTTCGGACGAGGTTTAGGAGGGGGAGAGTTAGAGGAATCAGGGTATGACAGCCTGAAGAGGTGAAGCTTCAGTTTAGAATGGAAAACCTTAGGGGTGACAGATAGGGGAAACTGAATCAAGAGAAGTTGGATGCTTGAGAGGGATGAGAGAGGATCAGAAAATTTGCGGAGTTCAGGAGGAAGGTCATTGCAGCATGGGAAATGGCTCGGTTGGAGAATTTGAGATGGTTATAGTCACAGGTGGGCGAGAGAGGGTGAGACAGCCTCAGACAGGAGGAAGATTGAGTGGAGCGAACTGACTGGATGGTGAAGAGGTCCCGAAGATATTTGGGCTGGGAATATTGTAAAGAGTTGTAAGTTAGCGTGAGGACTTTGAAGTGGATTTGTTCAGGGATTTTAAGCCAATGAAGTGATTTGAGGATGGGGTAATGATGTTTTGGTGTTCTGGTGACCGCATACACACAACTTCTAGATGTTGTGCAATATATAATAGGGGCCTATGCGTTTTGCAGTGCATGCCAACGACTGAAACGTTGGTCTTTAGGCTCTACGCCTAAGTTTATATTGTAGGTTCAAGAAAGTTAATGCTAAAACGGTTTTGAAAGGAAAACGTAGAAACATTTAGCTGCAGTTGAGGCTTTAGGCCTATTTATAGAAATCCAAGCAATTGTGTGTTAATGCTCTTCATTGCGTCTAAGTAAACGTCTTTTGCCGATGAATTGGTCCCGCCTCGGCTGATGGGTACGGGTGAGCAGACGCTGGTTTCCTGATATCCATGCTAACGAATATCGGGATCTGCAGACAATGAGGCGAAGTGCGGATCATGTCGACGCATAAGTGAGAACCTAATAAATGATCAGACAAGTGCGAATGCGCACATAATTATACTCATTTGCAATGACGCATGGCGTCGCATAAATTGACTCATAGAATAATGATTACGCGCGGCTGTTTATAGGGTCGTGCAATACAGTCTTAGTCCCAAAAGTAGGTACATATATCTATGGTTGTAGTATAAGAGAGGTATTGGTTAGGTGAGATATTTATTTTATTTTATTTATTCACACATGTATATAGCGCCATTTCAAGTCCCCTACTACTCAGAGGCAGTCCCGACTACAACCCGAAGGTGCACATGTATCAGAGTTCACACGCCGAAGTGCCACGAGCAATTGTGATTGAAAGGCTGGCTCAAAAATTTCTTACGCGGCGGGTAGGATTCGAACCTGCAATCCTTCAGTTGCAAGGCGGCGACCTTAGCCACTACATTACCATGCCCCACTATGGGTCCTATGTTAAGGCTAATCATGGATGCTGCACTACTAGATGAAATGCTGCGATGTCTGAGTTTCACATGTGTTCGATAACTAAAAGTAACTGTAGTTGCTTTGAACAAATATCTGTAATCAATTATGTTACTAGTGACTGTGTTTTAATTAAAAGTTACTATATAGTTACTGTAGCTGATTACTTTAAACACGCAGCTAGCCAACACTGGTGGCAGAAGCGACTTATAAACATGATACATATATATATATATATATATATATATATATCTGCGGGAGAAGCCATGGCACATTGTGTAGGAAAAGTAAGTGAGCAGATCTGTCGTTGCTTAAATGGACCGGAAAGATAAGGCGAGGGCGAGTCCTTGCCTCTGACAAACGTCAGCGATATATATCTGGATCATGTCACCAGGAAGTCGTTCCTCAGAGCTGGATGTGCATGCATGCCACTGGAGGAGTGACAAGAATTTTAAAAAGGGTCAAACACACGCCATAGTCTGTGCATGTTGCATACCTTCCTGGTTCTTATGTATACTTACAGCACCAGTGAAGCAGCGAATTGTTGTACATCTTGTTGTCTAAAAACGAAGTAGAAAGGGGGTCAGAAAAGAAGGAAGGAAGAAGATATTAATGAAGGGTTGAAGAAAGGAAGATATGAAGGATTCAAGGAAAGAAGGAAGGAAGACTGGAAGGAAGGAAGATATTACTGAAGGAATCAAGTAAAGAAAGAAGGAAGGAAGGAAAGAACGATGGAAAGAAGGAAAGAAGGAAGGAAGGAAGAAAAAGGAAAGAAAGGAAGGAAGGAAAAGGGAACGAACGAAAGAAGAAGAAGGAAGGAAAGAAGAAAGGAAGGAAGGAAGATATGAAGGAAGGAAAGTGAGAGATTAAGTTAGAAAAGATTCTATGGAAAGAAAGATATAGGTCTGGAAGGGAAATCGACCAGATGAGATCGAGTAATCACGGGTGGGTGGATAGATGGTGTATGGAAGAAGAGAGGGAGAGTGAGGCATAGAGTATAAGTGGATTCATTTATGGCCATATGTCTGATCGGATGTCCATTGCCTAATGGCTATCCGTAGACATGGCTGCTCCGGGCCAATTATACGTTACATTTGCCAGTTAAATCAAGGCTGGAGAGTCGGTCTATCTAACAACCCTCTACACGCAGCCGCGACCAATAGTCTCGCGTCTTTATATAGAGCCACTACAATTGTATACAAACATGGGCTTTCTGCTTCCGGACGTGATCCGATTGCCTCCGCCATAAAATATAGTCCCCTTCGCTGTATTATGAGACACGCGAGTCGTAGTCTATATATATATTATACAATCGGGCGGACATTGCCGTATCTATAGCACGCATATTTATTCAAACGTTTCATGCCGCCCCTTCAAGTTCACTACTTTACGCTGAGACGGTCCCGACTACAGCCCGAAGGTGTAGGCCTCTATCGGAGTTTACACGCCGAAGTGCCACGAGCAATTATGAGTGAAAGACTTGCTCAAGGTCCCTATACGTGTGGCTTGGGTCTGAATCGAACCAGCAACCCTTCGTTTGCAGGGCGGCGACCTTCACCACTACACTATATACCACGCCCCCCAATAGGTCCTATGTTATGGCTAATCATGGATTCTGCGCTACTAGGTGAAATGCTACTTAAATGCAGCGATATCTGAGTTTCATGTGTTTGATAACTAAAAGTAACTGTAGTTGCTTTGAACAAATCGCTGTAATCAGTTACTAGTTACTGTGTTTTAAAAGCTACTATAGTTACTGTAGCTGATGATTTAAAAAAAACGTGGCTTTAAAAAACGTGGCTATTCCATTGCGTCACCATGCCCTATAGTACAGATATTAGTTAAGGTTATTTTTCTTTGTTTTCATACTATACTATGCTGTGTTAAAACTGTACTCAGTTCTTATAAAAACATGTAATACACTCACTCAGGTGGTCCTGACTTTCGAGGTCAATGACCCCTTCTGGGTCTCCTGGGTAACCATCTGTTTATCAGCTGGATGTAGAATCTTTTATGTACGTCTTGGTTACCGAAATAAATGACTTCTGACTTATGACTTACTAGACAGAAGGCCAAATAACAGGCATATACTCTTCGCAAAACACATGCATGAGAACACACATGCGCATCAAAATACCTGTCTTGTATATATTATGATGCATTTCATATAATATGTGTATTAAACATTACATATCGATTGGTGTGCCGTTTGAGAGACAGTTGATAGATTTCTAGACACGATACGGTAGAAGTAAACATGCACCTCTCCTATAATGCATGTGTAATGGTGCATTGTATCAAGGCATGAAACTGTTTGACCCCAGCACAATATTGTCATGTAATTCTTGCACTTTCGTGTAGATATAGTAGTGGAGAACTTGATAGCAGCGTCGCACTTAAATCCAGTCGATGTCGTTATTCACTTCGAGCGAGTGCTGCAGTAACGATCTTTATGGGGAGGTCGGGCAGCGGCGAACTGTCAAATCCGGTCTCCATTAATAGGCGTTGCTCTGGCAAACTGCGAGTAGGCCAGATGGCAAATGCCCCGCAAAGTTTCGCTAGACAATGACTGACAGAATGCCTGTAAGTGAATTGCTATGTGGTGTCCTGCCAGGAATGTATCGGGAAAAGTGCCAGTAGCAGAATTGTCGACAGAGTAAGCTTATACGTAAGAAATGTTAAATGAGTCGCTTTATGCTCTGAAGACCTTCTTGGTCGTTCGTGCACTGGAAATCAAGCACCGAAAGACATTTTCCGCTCTGCCTATAGTTACAATGGCGTTAGGACATGTGCAACATGTTCGTTGAGTCCTTGGTTTATTTATACTCATGGTACCGGCGCGCAGATGTTATAACTGCCTATTAAGCTAGCATAAGCTTACAATTAGACATGCAGTCAGTCAATCAATCACCCTTTAAGTCAGCCGGCCAGTCAGTCAATCAATCAGCCTGTAAGTCAGTCAGTCAGTCGATTCATACATATACCATTAATGAATTTAATCAATCACCAAGTCATTCACAACAGCCCATCTACAGGTTTCAGCTCCCTTTCGTAATGCAAGGTTGAGGTCGAGAGAAACAGAAGAAGTGAGGACGAGAAGAAGTTGAACAGAAAGGTTGGGAGGACTGAAGTATGACGCAGAGAGACCGACACATCAATTTAACCTTCCTAGCAAGTAACTATAGTGATGAAGGGTCAAAGCCACGGTGACATCAAACAGGACCATCAGGGTCAGCTGAGAACGGTCGATGAACCCATAGATGTCGGAGTGGAGACGATGCAGTAATTTCTCGACCTGAGTTTCCTTGTTAAAGGATTGTTTCTTTCTCTACCGTTCTACGTATACACATCTGACGCAATTTAGAATACGCATCAATTTTTTCACGATGATTTTCAAAAGAAACCGATAATTGTCGAATGGTTCCGAAGTTGATTGCCTCTGTAATCATATAATAGTTCCTTCTGGTTATGAAATTACTGCACAGTGCACATGCATGTAGATCACTTTTAAACCGAAGATCAACATAAAGTTCTATGCTGTTCACGTATGAGTATGCTCCACAGAACTTATATAATCATCTATCTAGTCAACTATAGTCAAAATGTTGCATTGTTTTACTGGCACATTGCAACTGTATTATGCATTGATATAATTCTCAAGCGTTGGCGCCAATAAAAGTTGCTCATGCCCGCATGCACTGGAGGTTGCGAGCGTCTCTGAGTACCACAGCGCCTGTGGTTGTAATAAATGCATGAATGAATGAACGAATTAATGATACTGTAATTGAAACAATAAGCTTAGACATCTTGTAAACTACCTGCTCATACAGTAACGATTTTGGTGAATAGTTTGCGACTCGGTTCTTAATGTAAAAAGTTCACAATAAAGATGTAGAATGAGCAACAGATGCAATATGGTGCTATACACGTTTCTTGCAGAACATAATGAGCAGCGGCGGATCTAGAAATTCAGTAAAGGGGGCCCAAAAATTTCGCAACTCATCTTCCAAAAAATCTAATGTTATTTTGTCATCAATCACTCATTTTCTTATTTCCTTGATCAAAATACCTTACGGTTAAATTGGGGGTAAGCATTAAAGTTAGGGTTTGGTTAGGAAGCTTAAAGAGGACATGAGCGCGTGAGCGTGACAAATTTCTTGACCTTTTTAATGCAATATCATGTGACACAAGGTATTTGGACGCCGCGGTAATTTATTTTGGAGTTCATGACGCATCGTTAATTTATTTTGGAGTCCATTAACAAATTACGGGCGACGCCCATAATTTGTGAATGCGTATAATTAACAACCAGCGACTATCGGTCTTTGCTCTAAATAAATGTCAGCACCGTGCGCACTGCGATACACTATTTATGTAGCGCAACAGTAAACTAGAAAATGTCTGCAGTCTAACAAACAATTTGATATAAATAGAAAATAGGCTACCGTACTGGTTTAAGTTGTTTCATTCTTTTGGATTTCATTTTTATTTATTATTAATTTTAAATGGGTTAACGTGGAAATTAGGGGTAGGGTTACGGAATGAATAAGGGTTAGGGTTATGTCTCAGGGGGGCCTGGTACTCCCGTTCCCTTTTAGATCCGCCACTGATAATGAGCTTGATACGGCGTGCGGCGCAATGAGAACCTTACACTATGTGCACAATCTCCACTCTATATATATACTACACAATAAGAATGATCCTATATAATATATATATATATATATATAGGATCGTTCATTTCTTCCAGCCGAAATCGCCTAAGGAAACCCAATCTGGAGGCCAATTCCAGCAGCCGATGTTTACAATGGCGATTGGAATCGATTCCTATAATACAGCCATGGCCAACAGCGCATCTAGAGAAGGGGAAGGGGACAGACGGACGACGCTGGACAGTAATTCTGATGGCACCTAATGTGGCGTATCTTGCAGAAGAACAGCAACTCCACTCTCGCGTATACGTAACCATCTGTCCGCTAATTGTACCGAGAGATGGACCACCCCATGCTTTCGAAAACGAACCAGGGTAGCAGCCACCGTCGTCGGGAGGGAGGGAGGGAGCGACGGGGGTCATATATCAGCAAACAGACTCGTTCACGTCTCGCCTCATCAACCTTTGGCATCGAGGGATAAGAGGCTGCGTGTATTATCGCTTATGCGGCGATGATGATGATGGGCCGATATTTGCAACGGGTTGCTTGCTCTCGCTCGCCCCTCCAATCGCCACTCGATCACCGACGGACAACTCGGACACTGGCGTTATAACTACTGGATGCCACGGTGCGTAAAGCGGACGATCATGACGGTCGATCATCAGAGGAGGTGGAGATGTTCATCCCGCTGTCGCAACGGGGACAAATAAATCAGACGTCGACCAGAAACGATGCCACACCGTCGTTCGCTCGAATATTATAATATACGCCGTTCCGTTTAACAGGATCGGCTGAGGTGGAGGAGGGATGAAGGGAGAGACGATGCATGTATCCACAGCCAACCATGCACTGAAGAGGAAGGTTGTGCATTATGGGTCGTGACTCTTGAGTAGAAAGATGGCGGAGACGCAATAAGGGGAACAGACGGTAACTTAGAGGAAGGAGAAGGACACTGGTACATCAGCCCAGACAGTCCTCTCTTCCACAAGTATAGTCAAGTACCAGTATCCATAGAAGTTGAATAGAGAGATAATTAAGTTCATTCTTGATAGAACCTAGCGCTTAACAGCTGTTCTGACTATGACCTTGAATTAAAATTTTGCGTTTGTGTCTAGCTGAATTGCTTTGGACTTTTTAACGTTAGCAAAGTAATTATCATTTTGTGCTAATGACATTGCTAATGACAAAGTAATTGTCATTTTGTGCTAATGACATCAATTGTTTATTCAGGGCCCTATCTCTCATTGCTTGTCTTTCAACTCGATTCAATTTCACTTGATGCGGTTTTCATCCTTTCGCTTGCTAACCTGTAATGCACTTTATTTTTTATTTATTCACATACCGCCCCTTCAAGTCTCCCATCATTCAGAGGCGGTCCCGACTACACCTAGGAGGTGTGCCGGAGTTTATACGTCGAAGCGCAACAAGCAATTTGAGTGAAGGACTTGCTTAAATTCCTTACGCAGCAGAGGGGATTCGAACCTGTAACCCTTCGGTTGCAAGGCGGAAACTTCACCACTACACTAACACGCCCCACCTGCACTTTATTTCTGGCATAATCCTCCATGTCTCTTCTCAAGACCAGTCTTCTTTCGCGGGGCCTTGGCACTGGAAGCGTTTTTGAACGGTTATATCCTACGAAAGGCGATAAATAAATGTTTAGATACAGTACGATAGTTAAATAAATAGATTTGAGAACGAAAGACAGGCATCTAGGTACCAATGAGTAATTGCGGAAGGTTGAAACAGATAAGTTTTCATTTAGATACACGATATTGTATAATTTATGATGACATATTCTAGGTCCTAATCTTAATTATGTAGCAGTTGCTGAGCGAGCGGAACTCCGTTTCAAATTGCAATTTATTTTAATAGGTCTAAGAATTAGAAATTGAAAGTCAAACCCTGATTTTGCTCTAAACATTACAAGAGTCAGCGAATTTGAATATCAACAATCGTTATTCTGAATCAAGAGATGCGCCGTTTGCTATATTTAGACATGTGCGTTGTTGGCCATAAAAATTACCTCCCTACGTTCTCTTTGCCAAATTTTTAGTGAAAAGTGAGAATTTTCAAGAAATATTTTATAGACTGAAAGGCAATTCATATTTACGTACTACTGCCAAAGTTCACCAAAGTAAGTAGAATAGAACATAAATATTATGTTATTCAATTTTTAGTGACGTCACCCACTGGTTTTGATGGTTCAAAAACGTTTAACAGCTTCTTGCTAATAATTTAGCCAAAAGCACAAATCTTTTAATGATTACAAGGATTGATTACAATGACTACAAGCTATACGGTAATTTATACTTAGGCCTACGTATGGCGACCAACTTATATCAAAATATTTTAAATGCAACACAAGTTACAGCACTTTTTCTTGTAATACTTGTTGCATTCTTCTTCTTATTTCTTCTCCGTCGAGCACTGCGCTGACGATGAGGTTTCTTGGTCATGTATGCAGGGTGGTGACCAATTCTCTACCGGCATGGTAAGGAGGCCGGTGGGCATATTTCATGGCCTCTTTCGCCCTTAGATGTCCTTCCAACACCGGCCTCCTGTGTTAGCCAGCACTTTCAGGGTTCCTGGTGAGTCCATCTCGCTTAGCGCCCTAGGTGGTTCTTCGGCCAAAGTCTTCTCCGCAGATGGCCTAGCCTCACCAGGCAATCTCATACTTGTCTGTTCACCCTTTCACCACAATGAGGTGCAGGCAGGACTTTGGGGAGGGTAGGACTTTGGGGGACTTGTTGCATTTCACTTCTCTGAATCATAAGAATACAGTAGATGGACTTGTAATGTGTAAATATGAATTACATTTAGACCTATAGAATTTCATTAAACGACTTTTGGGGGGGGGAATATTAGCAAAAAACTGTTAAATGTTATTTGAACAATCAAAACACAGTGGGTGACGTCACTAAAAGTTGAATAACTTTTGTTGTGTTTGAAATATTTTGGTGAAATTTAGCAGCTATACGTAAATTTGAATTGCCTTTCAGCCTGCAAAGTGTTAATTAATGATTTCCACTTTTGACGAAAAATATTGGCAAGAAACGTAGGGCTAATTTTTTATGACCATCCCTGTAGGATATAGGCCCCGACCCCGTGTAATGCTTTGAAAACTGAAATTTAAACCGGTTTCCCAGATTAGGTCTAGTGTGTACATAATTTAATTTCCGTACTATCACAGGGTTGAAATTAATCTTTCTTGGTTCTTCACCACAGCATTGTACGTTTTAATCATCTCATTAATAGCCTATGTAGCCTAGTCCAGGTATTTTATTGTTGTTTGTTTAGTTAATCAATCCAAGTAGGCCTAATGAAGCTGTGTTGGACTATAATTATTCAAGAGAATGTCGGGTTACTACTAAGTACTATAGGTCTACCTACTAAGTTGCACTTGTGGTTGCAATAGTTTTATTAAGGATGAAGCATGTAGGCCTATATCTGCGTAAGTGGATAAAGTGTTAGACCTACTCTTATCAAGCCTATTTATATTTTAAACAATAACAGCGATATTAGCCAACTTACACGAGTGCTCATCACAGTGAGTGGATGCATGCTCACAGCCCCGACCGATCGGAGACCTTGGCAGTGTGTGAGGTTCTCGTATAAACGCCTCCCCTAATGTTCTAATTACTTTCGTTTAATATAAGAACACGCCAAGACAAGCGCGCTTCGACGCCCCGTTGATTCATTAAGGAATATTGTGTCGAGACTGATTAAGAAAAGCATCCGCAAAACGCCGCCGTCGATGTCGAACAGAGAAACGCACCCTCGTCGTCTGCGGAGAGATCTCGTCGGACGCGAGATGTCGCCAGGGAATGGACGACGTCCTCTTTCTTTCCTCCGATGGCGGCGGCGTCTTGCATGCGAGTCAATTAGACGGACATTTGTCATTTCTTGCTTGTTTTTCTTCATTAGTTTTCCATTGGTCGACACACACCGGTCTCGACAGTTTGACAGACTGACGACGGTCGTATTCGCTTCTGCTAGACAAACATATAATACGCCAGGGTCTACACGTAGGCCGGGGTGCCTGCATAGTGCACATGCACTATAAGCATACATACAGTGTATGTTCCGGTGTAGGCCTATAAGCAATGCATAGCCTATTATAGGAACACGTGTATGAGAGAACCTCACAAACTGCCAAGGTCTCCGATCGAGGCATATTAAGCTTATGCTTAATAGCCTCTTATTCAATGGCACATACACTACATGTATCCTATGATATTAGGCCTGTATGCTTATTAAGTTCCATAGATGCAATAGAAGCATAAGGATACAGTGTAACCAATGGCACATACACTGTATCAATATCTTATAAGTTATAATATTACGTAGGATACAGTGTAGGCCTATGTGACGTTGGTTGCATTGTATTCCTATGCTTTTATTACATCAATGAAGCTGTAGTCCGCAATAGCCAGGCTGCATTGTATACCTATCTAATACGATTTGATTGCATCATAGGTGACTGTAGTAGTTGTGCATTTGGGGAAGGGTGGTAGGGGTGAATTTCATCCGTTTGGGTAGCGTCAGTGGGGGAGGGGGCTTTCAGTTTATCCTGGCGGCTTCTGATGAAGCTTATTCGCTTCTGTTGAGTCGCTCGTTTCGTTCGCCTGCTGTCGATATGTGCGATATAACAGCAGCAGCAGCAGCAGCAGCAGCGTACATACACTCATGCACATTATATAAGAACAGCAGCAGCAGCATGCAACATGACTAGACGCTGCAATCGTAGCAACAGCTGCTGCAGCATCATGCAGCAATAATACTCGATGCAATCGAGATGGTCACGATAAGACGAAATCAGGCCCAACATTTATTTTGACGTATTACACAATACAATCATTATGTAACGTCTATCTTTTCATATCTGTATTTGCATGTGTGTATTGCATGCGTACATGTAACTGAATATTTTATATTTCCTATGTTTCTCCCGAAGCCAGTCATTAAAATGTATATATATATATATATATATTATATAATATAACCTGGAACAACCTCCCTTCTGCTATAACTAATGCACTTCATATCTCCTATTTAAAAACTATTGCGTGCTAACCTAGTTAAGTCACAAATATAATTTATTTCTCATTTCATTGCATATAATAATATTTTCTGTTTCGTTCACTTAATCTGTTGTTTTGCATTGAAATTATGAAATATATCTACAATGTTAACAATTAGCTTGAGCCTTAACCTTTTCCTTGGCCGTCCTCTTGTTTCCAATCTTCGTCCTAACAGTATACACGTTTCAGTGTTTTTCAGAAGGGGCAAAGCTTCTTTTTTAATCATCACTTCAATTTTCCCGATATTTGCCCTCTGTAACTCCGAAAAAACCTGATGACCTCAAAGTCATCGGTCTTAAACTGATGACATCAAATTCAGGGGGGCAACAACTTATGATCTGAAATTCAAGGGGGAAATGCCCCTCCCTAAATAACTTCCTGAGTATGCATGGTACATAGATGGCCCTGTTTAGCGGGAGGCTGGTTCATTTATGTCCTCCTGTTATGTCCCAGATAAATAATGTTCATATTGTGTTGTTGGGTGAAATAAATAACCGATGTTATGTTATGTTACGTTAATATAAGCGTAACATGACCATCTATACTTATAGCTGTATTCAGATGCACGCTCAAGTATTATACATGTAGGCCTAGATGACAAAGTTGTCGGCACTTGTGCCATTTTTCGTTCTTATAAAACTGTCTTTGAATGAGAATTACTACGAACTAGGCCTATATGTGCCATAATGTTATAACCAAAGCACTTATCACTGTTAAATTTACTTGCAATCAGTCTTACTATATCACAGCGCATTTTAGCTTGTCCTATAGGATCCATCCAGTCGATTTTAGCTTGTGCACGTGCCCTAGATTATAATTAAGCACATTTCGAAATGCTTAATTAATACTCTCAACTGCTTTCTTTTCAATTCAGACCTACAGCGTTACGCTCAAACTTGTACTATGGAGGCTACCAATGCCTGCCATTGTTTTCTTCCTCGATCCACCTTAAAAATTGAATCAATTTTCCTACTCAGATCTCCTCTCTTATGGGTAGAATGCTTCTCAGGTCTTTGCTATAACCCTTCGTTATATTGATCTACTTCTGGTGTTTTGTTATGAAAATCCAGAGTAATCTCTGCAATCCACTAAACTGCATGGTAGCCTACTTTTCAATATTGCTTTGCTAGGCATGGCGGGTGCAAATGCGACGGCATTCACACCATTACCTTCATAGACATTCTACAACGCTTTATGTGACTTAAATATAATCTGAAATGCAGATGTCGAACAGTTAAGTTGAGAGTGGAGGCAGCCTGACATCTCGGCCTAAATTTCTAGGCCTATAGATTCTGTGTGTGTAAAATCACAACCATTGGCTGTTACCTATTTTTGACTTATTATCAGCCTTTTATGTCATTCTATTCCGGTCTCGTTGAGCAATGAACATGTTTAAAAGATTGCACCTTTTTTGTTGGGCCAAAAATCTTTCTTACAGTCTATAGATATAGAGCGGATATATTGACGTATATTATCCTCTGTTCTTAGAAATTCTTTTTTCCAGTCCTGTTCTGATTTTAAACTGATCTGATATATACTTAAGTTTTATTACCTCTGCTTAGCCGTTTATCTTCCATCCTCAATATTTTCAGATGCTTTAGACTGTCTGCGATACAAGCTTTAAGAGGACAGTCGTGTGTGATCACTCTAGGGCTGTACCCTCTGTCTCTTGCATTGCCTTCCTTTGAAGTGCTACCATCTCTTATTGCGTTCATGTCTCTCCCAGCAGTGTAGGTCCTATAGCCCATAATATTATTATTATTATATCCACTATATGTCTCCTGGCATATTCTGGCATACCTGTTTTAAAAGAACTGTTGTGTTTTTGATTTCTATTAGGTTTGTTTGGAATATTGTCTACACTTCGAGACTTTCAATTTGTTACTCTTCTCTTTCTGCTTTTCCCAACTCTTGCCCATTCTACTATAGACACTCCACACGAAGAAACTGTAGCCTACATGTAGGTATTGTCTTAACAATTTATATTCTAAGGCGCTATCCATGTAGTGCGACCTAATCATCGGCGCCCCCAGTGCGTTAATTATTGAGCGCCGTGAAATAGGATAAGTTTAGGACACTGGGCAGAAACAGTAGTAGACTCCCAGTTAACTGACCCTCGAATGAGTCCGTGGGGGGGGGAACGATTGTTCCATAGCAATGGATCAACAGATGCATAGACGTGATGCTGAGCAGTAGCAATCGAGACCGAGGCGCCAGAGGGTCATATCGCTCTAAACAACGGAGAGGTCGACCTAGTCTGCCATGGTCTGCAGTCATTTCAATGATTAAGCGTATGCTTTGCCACTAAAATAATATAGGGCCTATCTGAACTTTCAGTCTCAGAACGAAAACTGACTATTCAGTGTATCTTTTGAAAGGTGGCGAGGAGTATTGTTTGACGGAGTCGTTTCGCGGTGAGTGCGCCAAAGACGAACTCATATTGATGGAAGAAGCTTATTTCGGTCGGATGAGGCTCGGCAGATGCGTCACGCGTAACTATGGCAACGTCGGCTGTTCGGCTGAAGTGCTGGGAATGCTCGACTACGCATGCTCCGGACGTAGTTCGTGTGAGATGAGCGTCTCCGACTCAGCCTTGGTTCGAACGAAGCCCTGCCCCAAGGACTTTGCCGCTTATCTTGACGCCACCTACCGTTGCGTTCCAGGTATACGCCTATACACTATACAGAAGTTAGTGCAGATTATATGAAATAAATATCGCCTTTAGTTTAGACACCGTAGGTAAATACACCTATGTGTACACCTATTTCAATGTGCATTTACACGATGTGATTGGTGGGTAACATAAACAAGAGTCCAGTCGTATAATATAATTATAGCAAATCCTTAGTTTTCACTTTACAGCTGACTACAACGAGTGATATTAATGGTGAATCAATGGTGGACTTAGGCCAATGCCTAGTTTAAGGCATTGAGTGATTTGATCAGTAGAGATACAAGTAAGAAACAAAACGAAAAATGTCGTTACTATAATATTATGTCAATACTTAAGTAAGAGGGTCGAAGGTGATATTTTAAATTCTCAATGGCATCACTTAAAGTGATTCACTATACATTCTCGGACCAGATTCCTAACGGACCTAAATCTAAACATAATTATTTGACATCTGTATTGCATTCAGTAGAACGACTAACTTACCCATATTAAGCGGACAATTCACTTTAAAATTCAATTTATTAGTCGCGGTGTTTATAGTTGGCTGATTTAGCCCTGGCATTCTCTGCTTATTGGTAAGCATTTGCACCCGATGCATGTAGAGATAGGTGTATAGGCTACACAGGCGACTCTGACGTATGCTGTCTTTCGTATGAGAATCATAAAATTGTGACATGCTTGCCAATGCACACCTTGTTAATGAATTCGGACTGAATAAGCCGCTTCCTACGTCTAGAACTGAAGATTTGTCTTAATCAGAATTAATTCCTCCATTTCCGTGCGTTCGTTTTGACGTCTTATGCCTTACTTTTTTTGAGCATTGACAATCTTTGAATAGGCGTGATTATACGGAAGGGCTTTGTGCAGGTCCGGTGACACATTCATTTAATTCGTAGTTATGCGACCTTGCACTTTTCACTGTGAATAGTCATGATAACAGTGAGTCATGACATGGACGACCTTGATATTAATTTAATAGTCCACAGTCCTCTGCAGACCTAATTCATCAAACTGCAGTGTCGTCTGCCAACAGCGGTGGCAGGTTCTGCATAATGCATTACAATTTAGGAGCTATAGGCAACCACGCGATGCCAAGCAACCTTCAATTAGCACAATTTGAAACGGATCTGCATTTGGTGCTTTATTAGCATGCTAAAAGTCGTCTGAAAGTCATCGCGCGACGAATGGCTTCCGAAATGGTATATGCAACATACTAAGACACTATAGCGAGCAAGACTGAAAGAGGCTCGACATTGGCTGTGTAGGTCTATAGGACAATAGAAGGCAATCAGTCACACGTACTGACTACTAGCAGTCAGTATGTCGGCAGAACAAAAAATCACAATTATATACTCATGATTATGGACTACGTTGCTCGGTCACAGCTCCACATCACAGATCTAAGAATATGCCACAGACTATTGTCAGTTGGGAGTTTAGACGGATAGCTATAGAGCGACGTGCGACTTACTATTCTGTTTGCACTAGTACGCCGAGGCAAACAATAATTAAAGTCTCTAAAACTTTAAACTTCTCTGCTCTTAATTGCTCTTTTGCATCTCTTCTTCTTTCTTTACCTCTTTCTGCTTCTTCTTCGTCTTCATCCTGCTTTTCGTTTCTTTTCCTCCTTTTCCTAGTCATCCTACTCTGAGCAGTAGCCTAAAGAAATTTAATCTGAGAAAAGTTACCGGCGCGTCTGTACTAAGTAGCAAACTATTTTGTTTCTTGAAGCATACTTAAATATTTCGAGTTATTGACGTAGAGTTACTAGCAGTTAGACCCTGTGGGGAATCTACAAAATGGGAATGAGGTGTTTGATTTCTACTTCTGAAGGTATCCATCTGAGTCCTGAATTCTGTTTGGCATCGAAGATCCAGACAGTAATGGAGACAGAAGGCTACATTCCCGGTCCACTGATGGACTCCTCGGTTGACAGCAAACACCCATGCCACCTGCTTTTTCAGCTACCCCCCGGCCAGCGCCTCAACCTTACCCTATACGACTTCACTCCATTCAACGCTAGCACGACCCCCAACCATGGGGGCTTCGGGGGAATGGCCGAGGCCAACCAACTTCCATTTCACGACGAGGGGGAGGAGCAGGAGGAGGAGGAGCAGGAGATGGACGGAGGTCAGGCGAGTTCATTCAAACCATGTCGTCGATACGCTGTTGTGCTGGAGTCATCGCAAGGCGACGACAGCGTCAGCGTCTGCGCCGGAAGTGTCAGGGAGAGTCACGTCTACATCTCACGATCCAACCGAATTCAGATTCAGATCTTCTCTGCTTGGACGTCGCCCGTTCTTCACAGGTCCAAGTACCTCCTGCGATTCGAAGGTCAGTGTATATACAATAGAAGAAGGCAGGCCATCACATCAGTCACTCTGCGCAGCTTCATCGAGGGAAGATAATGGGTTGTCACTTGCCAAAGGTGTAGGAGATTTAACTTTTGGATTTAAACTGGATGTTGCTATTGATTTCCGAAAGATATAGACCAAAATTGTATGCGTTAGGAGCGGTCCTATATGCGTGACACTGTTTGTGTAACCAGCATTACTCCAGAGGTGGAATAGGCCTACGCTACGGGATGGAAAATTTATTGAGCTAAATTTATAATAATTATATTGAACTATACTAATCGTTAGTGTAATAATTATAGGCCTAAATTTAATCATACTAGGCTACTGTATGTCTCGGTTAACCTTACTTTGAAAGTGACGCTGAGATGCTGAACGTGTCTTCATTTATCCATCCATCCATCAATCAATTCATCCAGCCAGCCATCAATCAATCAATTATTTATTGCTATCCAGTGTAAATGAATTGACATAGTATAGACCTACATAGTTGAGTACAGATCTTCACTGTTGGTGTAACTAGGAGGCCCTGAAGGAATAAGTATCTCGCCATGATAGGGTCACCACCGATACAGATCCAGGAAATTGACGGATATACCAAATTAAAGTTGTTCCTTTTAAGTTCCAGTTTATTTTTGACACTAATTATGGCACTTGACTAATGGATAATGCACGTATAGGCCTGATATCGAAAGGCTTATACGTGTATTTTGAGTCAAGTATATTAATAGCTTAACCAGCATAATATGACACCGTTTTAATTATTCAACTGTTGAAATCAATGCTAACACTATAGCCTACAGATATATTACGAGTCATTCACGCATCAGAATGCACGCAATTGATGTAGGACATTGTTTAATTATGATGTCTTTCTATAAGAAACACATCTCTATCGTTAGTTGGTGGTCGTTGCGTCGTTAACTGTCTGTCTTCCATTTCCTTCTTTTTTTGTTTCTGGCGGCGGTTGAAAGTGATCGGATGTCCGGATCCAGTCTTTTCCAGCGAGGTCTACGTCCGTCACGAGGACGATCGCCTTATTATCATATGCAATTCCACCGGAGAATCCTCCGTGCTCGTCTGTTCGGGAAGATCATGGCTGGGAAATATTCGTAACTGCACAGAACCATCAGGTATACACTGTCTAGTTAGCCTATACTGATGTTGTCATAACATGAATGGAACGGGAATCAGCGTCGCCCTCCTCCTGTCTCTAGGCCTGCGACTGGCACTACTCCACAGGAGTTCGGGTAATAGCGAAGTTTCAAGTAGCCTATACCAGATTAAACATAGGCCTATATCCAACAGAGACTATGAAAGGATATCGGTTATATCGTATCTGTTGTGTCGGTAATGTCAGCTTTGAACTAGACATAGCCTATGCTTTTTGAATATTTATTACATCACTGTTACTTTAAAGTTGAAAGACTAACCAATAGGCTATATAGTTAAGTTAAAAAAACACGGTCTAGACAATTCAAATTTGAAGCCATAGCGACTCAAGTCTCAAGTGATGTCTAAATCTGTCACGTGATCCTTCGAATCTTGAATATTCATTGCGTATATATATATATCGAATGCTAATCTAATTATTGGTTGAGGGATTGCGTGCGAGCAATAAATTTCCACATTGCCTGTAATGCCGTGTATTTGAGATAGGCTATTAGGTCTGTGCGGCTCCGATGGTCGGTTCGGTAGGGCGCTGAGTTTTGTGATCAGATGACTGGGGGTTTGAGGCTGCAGACCGACTCCACAAAACTATGACCCTGCATATTTCCTTTGTGCGCATACGTACATGTAAGGTCCGTGCACGGGAGACGGGACCCTGGTAGATGGCTCCGTGGCGTCTATTCGAATGGACGAGCAATGGTGAAGTATCTCCCCATATCAATTCATTGAATAATAAAGAGAGTTGAGGCTATAATATTATACTGCCGCTATAGAAAATCGATTACCTTCACCTTTTATCTTTACATTTGACCAAAGTCTTGTAGAGAGACGGGATGCCTTAAATTTAGCTGACTGGGTCATGGATCCCGGGTAAGAGGAGCGAAGATTGAGTGCATAACAAGCGAAGTTGACAGTAATAGGCCTAGATAAATAAAACGTGCATGTATAGGCCTATGCATGTATAAACTAGGTACAAAAAGAGGATCTGTTTGGTGTTTCCGTGGTCCACTGTCAGTCTGCTTATACTGGGCGTACACATAGGAGCCTATATGCCAACTATTCCCTATTAAGCTCCATCTTATAGGAATCCAACAGTTAAGGCTAAAATATCTGCGAATAAGAGACTAACTTCGATTCTGTGTCTTCACTCACTTCAGCTGCACTCGTTTCTCGTGCTATAGGATCTATAGGTTTAATGCACGAGCAAGGCAAGCAGAGGCGCTGTTTGATTTCGTCTTACGATCTACATGGACCCAACAGCGCTGGTCACGTAGGCCTACATAGGCCTACATACATGTAGGCCTGTAGTAGGCCTAGTTGGTAACGAGTGATATACAGGGTGGCGCAAAAAATCCGGGCTATTAGTTTTTCCAATTGCATCGCTTGAATAATCGCCTTAAAACTACCAAAAACTATCATTAGACAGAAAT
>JAQFXW010000114.1:0-24491 GCA_034693945.1 Dendrobaena attemsi | reverse complement strand
TTTATTTATTTATTTATTCACACATTTCTATACCGCCCCTTCAAGTCTCCTACTACTCATAGGCGGTCCCGACTATATCCCAGAGGTGTGTCGTAGTTTACATGCCGAAGCGCCACGAGCAACTGTGAGTGAAGGACTTGCTCAAGGTCCTTACGCAGCAGGTTGGATTTCCTTATTTCGAACCTGCAACCCTCCGGATGCAAGGCGGCGACCTTCACCACTACACTACCGCGTCCCATGTAATCATGTAATTAGCCAGTCGAATGTCAGATCGAACTACCCTCCTACCTACCTTAGCCACTAGGCTGGAATCGGAGCAATACCTAGAAAGAAGGGGCATCACACAGAAAGAGTGTTCATGTATAAAAGAATATTTAATGTCAATTTTAAAAATTACTCAGCGCCACATATAAGATAAGAGCTGCATTTAGGATGACAGTTTAATAACTTGCTCATATCAAGGCTGCAAGAACCATGTTAATTTTATCCCAATAGACGACAAATATGTGACTGTAGTCAGATACATTTACCATGTACCAGCCAATTTCCATTACCAGAGACTATAGTCAAAACAGTTTGAATCGTTCCAATAATCATTACCAGCAAATTGTTAATTGTAAACACAATATATAATAGTATAAGAACAAGAAAAGGCTGACCCATTTCTCGTTCAATTCCTGGTTAAGTTTTCGTAGTTCTTCATTTTCATGCGTCAATTCCTCAACCTTATCCCTTGTATGCTCTCGTTCTCGGTTCATTTCAAGCTGCCAAACAAGAAAAACACGAATGCAACTAAAACGTTAGCAAGATGATCAATTCAGATTAATCTACCCTCATGATTGATTTTGTGTCTATCAGGATACATCAGATTAGGTCCAACTCTCGGAATTTTCCCTCTAGTAAAAGAGATGGATGCATTGTATTATCAAACTTATACAGCATCAGCTTTTCAGAGACAATTCTGGGAGGAGAGCTCTAAGGGGATATGGAACATTTCCAGGCCATGGACAGAGGATGAGCCCAAGAAAAATCTTACGTGTGAATTAAGAGGGTAAAGCCATTCCAGCAAACGGGTAATGCTGCACAAAGAATAAAAAGATTAAGTCAATTTATGGAGCAAAGGGAATGAAGAGACCGTAGAAGGACAAATGCATGGAATGCAATAAATGCATGATTGTCATGCAATTCAATTCGTAACGTAATTTACGCGATTTTCCATATCGACTGTATATAAATTATATATATAAATCTATTTATATCTTATAGGGCCTCGACCTTATTTATTTGTCAGTAATTGATCAAGTGTGATCAATCCTTCATCCCAGATCACCCATATAAATGGAGACCACGCCAGGGTCCCTGTGAACGGACCGCGCTAGCCCAGGTTAAAATCTCTTAAAATAAGAGATTCCAGCAGATTAGGTCGACTATGAAGTGTGTACCTGAGCAGCATAAAGTTCCGGTGAAGCTCCTCCAACAGTCGGTAGATGGTGAGGATAACCTTCAGGGCCAACCATTGCGCCAGACTAAACACACAACACATCTCATCAGAGCAACAGATGCAAGAATAATGGCAACACAAATCAACCTACAAAACTGCGCTGTGAAGAGAAAAGTGGAGTGAAGCAAAATCTGTTGTACAAGATAATTTATTCATTATTTGTATGGCTAATGACACCTGGCAGAAACACCTGCTGTTCCCTCCTCCTTGTGTTGGTACCAAGGAAGATTTTGAATCACAGGTGGAGAGCAATTACAATACTTAAGCTTCAGCCAACAACCTGCAGAGTATATTTTCAGGTCATCGTAAAATGTAAATCGATTTTTCTATAGCAAAGGTACATGGTCTCAAACTTCTTCACTACATGTGTAATGAATTAAGCAGAAATTACTACCAGAAGTCTTTAAATAATTCCCTTCTTTCTCCAAGGGTTTGTAGAAAGGAAGCCACTACCAAAACATTTGAGAATATTTGTGACAGTTGGTTGACTACCAGGGGCCTCTATCAATATACCCAGCAGGCGCCCAGTGGAAAATTATAAACACAAATGACACTGAAGAACAAGATCCAGAACAATGGATATCATAACATTTCTATAATTAAGTACTACTAGGAAACTTTCAAATGAACAGCTGACCTTAATGACACTTTTCTTATGATGTTCAGCAGATCCTCCTTCATCCTGAACGACAAAGATGTTCTTCTCATTTAACTGTCGCTTCAGTGACGTATTCTCATCTTCCAACTGTACAAATAAATTGGTAAAGCATAATTCGTATAGCCTATGCATACATGACTGCCTGACATTTCAGGAAATACGCATATCTCATGATTATACACATTCCTTGTACTGTAAATGCAAAAGCTTCTACATCACTTGATGTTAAATTAATTGATTGAAAGATTTAAATAACACGGATTAAATACGTGTTATGCACAATGTTCAATTGGACATTTGTACACAAGAGACTTTCAGCATGAGGCAGACATTTGGCAAAAATACATCATTTGGTTAACTGCAAGGATCTGTCATTCAAACCTCAAAGTCAAAGTACATACAAACTAATCTAATGCAGATATATCAGACTATGGTTTGGTTTGGTCTTGACCATCAGTCAAAACTTGTACACCAGAGAGGCATCAAATTTGGTTCAAATAGTATTAATAATATATAACAAACCACGCAAAGTTCAGTTCATCCTTCCGGGATGTCAGTTGAAGCGAGAGTCTAGGTGGCCGAAGATCAACTCCTCAAATCAGTCATCCGGAACAAGGACCATATTCTCCTGCGCTTCTTCCACCCACAATGAAAAGGCAACGGTACTCTCTTTGGCCAAGGGAACATGACTTTGAACTCCCGATTAAAAACGATAAAGGCTACATTTCCAGGGCATTGTACAAACGAGGGTGTAAACCTCTACCCTGACTTCATGTCTAACCTCTTTACTTTTTATTATTACTTACTTTTTCAACTGACTGTTCATGTACATGGCGATGCGGTTTGTCATCCTGTTTTGATAATAAACGAATATATATAATATATATATATATATATACATAATCATAAAGAAGCCGACGCCACTGCACACAGATATTATCACCTGTATGAAGAACGTCTGATGATACCTGTTTGAGGACGGCCATAGCTGAAGCTTTTTCCTTTTGCTCGTTCCTCAGTGAAGTCTCTGTCTTTTGTTTTGCCTCTGTTAATCTAAACATTCAAAAGTAAACCATTTGTTTTAATTGCTTCTGACCACACACAAGATAATCTTCACAAAGACCCTAAAGTCAATTCTTTTAAAATTAACTCAGAGGGCTTGGTAGGCACAAAATTGGTATGTATAATGAATTCCGCATATTGTTACACTCTTTCATATTAGTTGTTCAGAACAGTCCAAATTCCTAAATAAAGTGCACAACAATTAATAGGAAAAACTACCACATCTTAAAATTATTAATCTTTACAATTTTCATTCAGATTTCATTAATGGCAGACTCAGGTTAAGACGCCGCTGAATATGCTACAGAAGTCCAGATTATAATCTTTTAAACATTCCTCATTACTAAAACATGAGTATACTGACTGTAGGAATTGTTCATCCTTCTTAGTGAGCTGTTCTTTGGTCTTCTCATAGAGAACATCTGTGTTCTTCCGCTTCTCCGTTTCTTCACTTAGCTGATACCTGTTTGTGCAGACAAATATCCACTTTGACTGCAAGCCAGATAATCTAATTTCGATTCTAGCACTCAATAACTGAGCCTTTGTTTAATGCAAACAATTAAGATTTTGTACTACTCAAAAACTTAAGAGCCTATTCTTATTTTGCCTTAACAAAACATAACAATATCATTATATTTCACATATTATATTTCTATAAAGTTTCATCAAATCTATATACAACTACTCAGGGGCGGTCCCGACTACAGCCCATAGGTGTGTGTCGGATTTAATATGCCAAAGAGTCTAGCAGTTGTGAGTGAAGAACTTGCTCAAGGTCCCCATGCAGTGCTACACTAGACATGTATTTATTCGTTTTATATCTATACACTAGTGACCTTTGAAGAAAGTAACTACTGGCATTCTCAGGCACTCCCAAACCAGCCTCAGCAAAAGAGCACAGTCTGAAGAGAATCATGCTGGAATGAAGTACCCGATGAATTGTCTATAGTCTGTGTCCGAACCACTGCAAGTAATCTATGATGCCTTATATTCTAGCCTTCCAGAGCAAAATAGTTCTGAAATTATCAGCTTCCAAAAAATTATATTTCAATGCCATCAATATGCAAACTGAAATTATTTTGGAAGTATTTAAAAACTCACTCTAAATGTCGAACTTTCGATTCAAGGTCAATTTTCAGCTGATCCAGATTAAATTTCTCTCGAGTAATAACATGAAGCTGTCTGAAAGATTCAGAAATGACCAAGAAAAGTACAGACAGAACAAGAGCGGAAATTTATCGCAAATCTAAGTTTTCTAAAGCACTCAGACACTCTTCAACAGAAATAAACTACTAGACACATTGGAGATAAAGACTAATAAATAAGTAAAAGACTAATTTCAGCCAAAGAGGTAAAATATAAAAAACATAAATAAAAGACACTACGATAGATTAAGATTAATACTTCAGCAGAAATAAAGCAATAAGCCGCAAAATTTAAAAACACTTTTCACTGCTGTCTTTCTCAGCTTTACTACTCAGATCCTAGTGTGCATCTACAACTGTAAAAACAACCTGAACTATACAAATGTAATCGGATACAGCACTAATGATAAATAAATAAAATAAATGTTATAAAATTACATTACAGTTAAATGTAGACTTACTCAAGTAGCTTTGCTCTTTCATTTTCAAGAGCGTTGCGCTTTGTTTCAAGCAGTGTCTTTGCAGATCGTTCACCTTCAAGCTTTCGTTGTCCATCTCGAATCATCTCCTGCAGTCGGATGACATTGTTCATATCTACAACATCAACTAAGATATTTAGTATTTCATAGCAGACCAATAGGTCGCATAGCAACTTCCATGATGAACTTACCAGCCCTCTCTTAACTTATTAACTTAGAAGTCACTTCTGTGTCCACCTGTCCAATAAAATGAACAAATATTATTAATATTACTCACCATGGGTCAGAGATGCTGTCAAATAACTGCCTGCCTACACGTACATTTACTTGATATGGAGTTTGCTTGAATAGCAACACACTGAAAGGTAGAACGATACAGAGTAGCCAAATTTGCTTCCAACGGTTGACTCAGCCTTTTTCCTTTCGCTAGACAACATTGATAAAATGAGGTCATGATTCAATCTCAGAGCTATACCAAAAGAATCTGTTAAGAAAGAACCATCATTTAGGGTAACAGAGAGGACAGTAACTGTTGTAGCTGTGCACATTTCTGATAATGCTGATACTTACAGGTAAGAAGGTCGTCAATAAATCGCTCACCTGTGTTGAGAGAGACGGATCTGGCCGTGCTTCTGGCGCTTCCAATGGGCGAAAGTGGTTCGTCTGTATCAGACGTTGAATCCTCTAGGCTCATCTTAATAGCAAGAGGAGTCACAGTGGAAGCCAATGGTATCCTGCCACTGTTACATCAAAGAAAAACTAATGAAATGGTTCAGCTGAAGGAACAAATTTCAAATTAGATTTTAAATAAAAAAATCTTAATATAGCCACAACTTAAGCGGTAAATTGTACGAACAAATCTTCAATAGAGTTAAAAACTATTTAAGTATAGTTACAGCTGAACAGTTACAGATGTAAATCAGTTTCCAGTAGTTATACATGTGAAACACTCAAGATCATGCTATGCCATGCCACTTATAATGCCACTGTTTGAGAGCTTATACAATGACAAAAATAGTGATGATGATGATGACAATATTGATGATTATGATGATGATGACTATTATAATGAAGAAAGGAAGCAGGGCAGCAGTAAAAGAACTTTAAGATGTCTGGCTTTCAATAAATCTAATAAATTAAATAATTGGCCAATGTCTACTACAGCCAGCTAAACTCATAAAAAATCATATTATTATTATATTATGCTAGACAAACTGTTACAGAAAAATTGTCAAAAGTGCCTTGAAGTAGTGGGTGCTTGTTTCTGTTGAAACGAAGAAGCTGAGGCACTACTCAGGTTTAGATCCTTGTTTCTGTTTCCTTCAAGAGGCGGAGAACTCAAAACCACCTGTAAACCAGTCAAATAATAAAGACAAGAAGTCAATGACGACAAACAGTCATTGCAGTCAATAATGACCACCAGTTAGTGAAAACAATCAGCCAATAAAGACAACCAGTCAGCAAAAACATAATTTTGTAAAAGACAGGATGCACAGAGTCCATACTTGAAGGTTGCTGATGTAACGTACGGTTTAGCTAGCCTCACTTCTCATTTGCCTTTCAATTAAATAAAAATGGAAAAAACTTTCTGAAGGTACCTTTTTCTGTTGCTGCTCTATCTTGACCCCGGGTAGTGAACTGTTGTTTTCCGGTACGATTACTTGACTGTTTTTTACATTTTCAGTCCTCACATCTTTCACTTCAGTCTTCGGCTTTTCGGCACTTTTCTGAGAAGCACGAAATGTCGAAAAATGGAAATTTAGTAAACCATTATGGAAATTAAATTCTGACAAAAGATTATCTTATTCGCTACTGCAACACTGGAGGAAACTTGGGTCCTGCTATAATATAATAGAAGAATGCCATGAGCATGGAAACTGATAACATCTCTATTTTAGTAAGTGCACAAGAAATTAAGCAGTCTCTTCAAATTTAAAAAACTGAAGTCAAATGCAGATTTCTTATTTCTTATATAAAAGCAGAAACAGACAGACCAGCAACTTTCAGAATGATCGAGTAGAAGCTGGCTCAGCTTTGTAAGTAACATGGTCTGCTGTAGACCTACTGGAACGCACCGGTAGAAGCTTACTAAAGGGGACAGATGAACAAGATCCTACGTCGTACAACACATTTCGCATATGTTCTGTGACACCCATAGTTGCCGAGTCAAAGTTGGCCCAATGAATGTCACATGGTTGCTCTACTAGTATAACAACAACCCCTGCTATTCATATGTCTCGGCTTTGAGCCCAGACATATGAATAAGCGAGTTTTTACACTGATGCTTAAACACCAGAACATTGGATGCAACAACAGACGGTGAACTAGTTTTGAGCAACATACACTAAATTACATTACTACAAATTACAAGAACTTGAGAGATGTTTGCAATACTTTAATAAAATAAGTTGTTACTTTAGCAAGTTTTCTTTCTTTTTCCCAGGTACTTTCTTCTTCATCTTCTGTAAGATTTGCTTCCTGTAAAAATGGCACACACGATGCATAATCAACTAATCATATGAAAACCATGTGATATACTATTGTATAAAATTGCATAAAAGGGTAGATGGCTCAAAATGGCATAAATAGAGCATTATGGTATAACTGTTATTCCTTCACGATACTTTAATGTGTAAAGAGATACACCAGAAACAGGAGACTAGCAATGAACTTTCCACTATGTGAAGACAGTTTGATCAGTATTTGCAGCACAAAATCACATCAGGGAGACCAGCTTGTTCGTCGGCAGTTCGGTACTATAACAAATCAAATCTGCAATAGCCAATTAACTAATCGTCCTTTCCAATGACAGGTCAAAATCCGGGAAGGTCAGACTGAGGAGACTACAGGATGGATATCGGTGATGATGGTTGGTGTGTCGTGGAGCAGGAGTGGAATCAGGATATGATAACTTGAAGAGCTGGATTTTAAGATGTGAGTGGAAAGCAGCAGCGGAAAGAGCAAGCGAAGAAGAGGTAAAACTGACAGCTGAAGTAGGAGGGTTAATGAACTTACGGAGTTCCTGTGGAAGTGCATTCCAAAGGGCTTGTGCAGCATAGAACTAAGGAGCAGTTGTAGAATTTAAGCTCTTAGGATGAAACTGGAGGCCAAGATAGAGAAAGATAAGATGATGAGCGGGTATTTCTGAGCGATTGGATAAAGAATAGCTTACGAAGGTAAGAGAGTTGAGAGGTTTGAAGGGCATTGCAGGTGAGAGATATAACTTTGTACTGAATGTATTGAGGCACATTTAACAAACATTTGGAGAACAGGAGTTATGTGGTGGTGCTGGGGAAATTTGGAGACTGTGTGAGCAAAAGCGTTATGGATTGTTTGAAGACTTTTCACCTGAAACTTAAAGACAGATATTGGAAGAATATATGAACATAATGGTGACTTAAGTAGACATATATCAATATAATAATCATGAAAAACACTTTAAATCATTTCAACATGATACCTGTAAATTTATATATTAATATTTAAAACGAGATGAGAAAGCAGCAAAGCATCGTCGTCCCTCAGACTAAAACTAGCTGCTACAAATTTCAATTTTGGAAAAAATTCACATATAACAGTTCCAAGTAGTATCTAAAGAAATTAATATATAAGTGTAACGATGAAAGACAGAACAATTTCACCAGCAAAGGGCATGCATACTAAAGTAAAGCAGAATAGAGACAAAGCTGTAAAGCAAGTGCAAAAAGCAACAAGTGAAGTGGCATAAAGCATTTTATCACACCAACACTTGAATTGTGGTTAAGAGCACGCGACATTTTCTAGACTAAAATATGTATTCAAGCTGCCCATACAAAATTGAATGAATACAAATTTTATTGCTGAGTTTCTAACAGAATGAATTTCTGCAAATGCCATTCCAGTATGTAATTGGGGGTGAGGTGACTGTCTCCTGCTAAACAGAACATCAAAACCACTTAACTGATGTTATCCACAACTTCATTTCTTCTTCTGCAGAAGAGAGGACTCACAAACTATGAATGTCTTTCATATGCACGCTTAAGTACAGGCAATCCTAATACGCTTAAGAATTTGAAGTTAGGATACTGCATTTGCACAATAGTATCAATGTGAAGTAAAAGGTTTTAAATATCGTCTGCATAAACAACGGACAAATATTGTCAAACATAAACAAGATGTAAGCTAAGTTTAACAGAAACAGGAGACTAGCTGATAATTATCCGATAGTCTTACCTTTTTAGCTAAGTGAAGTGCAAATAAATGATCAAAGACTCTTCTAGTTATCGGAGCATTCATTAGTTGATTACAAATGAAGGTTTTGTTCTTAGTGAACTTTGAGACAACTTAGGAAAGCACAGGCAGGACTTTTGTTAGGTACTTCAAGGATGCTACATAGTAAGTGCCTCTATATATAAATCATCATATAAACAATAAATATACATATAAATACAACTACCCATACACAAATCCATGATTAGATACACATGTATAAAATGTACAAACAAACACAAATGCATGCCAATAATCACATACATACACACATACATGGGCATATAAAATTATACACACTTTAAGTTACACAACATTACTCATACATGCATGTATGTATGCACAAAATAATTTTCGGCTGCATTGTAGGTCTTATTTTTGTTTTGGACGTGGTGGTGTAGTTGAATATTCAAAGTCTCATGGCTGGAGCATCACGGGTTCGATTTAGAGCCATTGTTTAGGGACCTTGAACAAGTCCTTCACTCATAAATCCTCCACGCGCTTTGGTGTGTTAACTCTAACACACCTCTAGACTGTAATCGAGACCGCCTCTGAGTAATAGTAGATCTGAGGTATAGAAATATATAAATAAATACATGTGCTCACATTCATAAATGAATGTATATTATACAAATACATGTATACATCTAACGTTTAATAGTATCCTCTCATACATACATATATCATTCTGAGCATTAATTTATATAGCACCCCTTCAAGAACTTACTCAGAGGCGCTCAAAACACAGATACACATATAAATGCATACATGACAATGTGACATAATGAACTTCATTGATGTGCACTTAACAGGTAAATGTCGACTCATGATTTACAAATAGAAAACAAGTGATAGAAGCCGAATGAAACTGCAAAGGTGTAAAACAAATAACAAGACAAGTCAGAACAACTGATACCACACTGGATGTGGGTCTCTCTCTCAGCAAGCAACAGTAATTTCCCATGTGGAATGATTAAACCGCATCTCAACTGATAATAACTACCGTGAGTGAGTTCACTGTGTAAGCCATGCTAGGTAACCCACCAGTGATAAGAGAAGCTCAGAGTGATAGATTTCCCCTCGACTAAGTCCAAGGTCATGTCTCAGTTCTCACCTTGACCTCAGAAAGGTCATCAATATCGGATACATCCGTGATGCTGACGGATGAACTGGCAGCATTGGGGCTCTCTAGTGGATCACTTGCATGGTCTGGAGATGCTGGGAGAACGTCCTCTGCATGATGGGCCTCAGCAGTCTGGTTCTGATTGGAAAATGGCAATCAAAGATACTTTTGAAGAAAGATACCCACACAGCACGGCACCATATAAATTGACGTCACTATTACTATTGTAATTATTCACCTACATATAATGGATAAGATTTTAAAGTAGTCCTCAGCTAAACAACTGTAGCAGTGTCTGGGGTTTCCCTTTCAGTTTAACTGCATGATCAGCAGTCACAAGGTCATAATAATCCGGCTTATCCAACCCACATTACCTCCTAAAGTAAAGTCATTACTATGTCATGCCACAAAGGTGCTGCTTCAAGGTAATGCAAACAATTCGTCAGGTAAAACAGTTGCAAAACTACACCCACAGTGCCAAAAATTGATCAACCTAAAGTAAAAACAAACCTTAAAGAAAATCAGCAAGCGTTTAATTTGTTAAGAATAACTGTTGATGTTAGCAGATTAAAAATTTGTTATTCATTCAAAAAGCAAACACAGGCAAATAAGAATGAGAATAGAAATTCATCGATAGCTAATAGATTAAAACAGCTTGTGATGGGGCGTGCACTATACATAGCCGACCTTTGGCCCTACTCATCATCAGTTAGTGAAGTGAAAGTAACTTTTTGAGATCTCACCTCGATGACTTTGTATTTCAAGGCGTAAAGCTCTTCGCAAACCATCAGATCATCAAGGGTTTCATTGTTTTTCTCTGCATCAAAACAATCTTGTGGAAAATTGTTCTTAAATAATTCATCGAAAGAGCTTTCATCCTCAGACGGCTCACACACTTCCTCCAGCGACGACAAACACGAACCATACATTTGCGACAACTGTGACTCAGCGGCTTCATTTATATTCTTCTCTTCATAAACTTTAGTCTTCTGGCTAACAGCACCTGATTGAGAGACTTGTGGAATCGTGTTTTCCACAACATCTACTTTTGAAAACAACTTGCTTTCCAATGCTTTCATTGCTTTGGAAGACACTTTGTTCTCACTTGATTTAGAAGAAACCTCCTTCTCAATTACTTGTGAAGATACTTTGGTCTCAATTGCTTTAGAAGATTTTGTCTGAGTTGCTTTTGAAGACTCATTCTCAATTGCTTTTGAAGACTTATTCTCAATTGCTTTTGAAGATGCCTTGGTTTCGATTTCTTTTGAAGCCAACTTGGTATCAATTGCCTGTGAAGATACTTTGGTCTCAATTGCTTTAGAAGATGTTGTCTTAGTTGCTTTTGAAAACTCAATCTCAATTGCTTTTGAAGACTCATTTTCAATTGCTTTTGAAGACTTATTCTCAATTGCTTTTGAAGATGCCTTGATTTCGATCTCTTTTGAATCCAACTTGGTATCAATTGCCTGTGAAGATACGTTGGTCTCAATTGCTTTAGAAGATTTTGTCTTAATTGCTTTTGAAGACTCGTTCTCAATTGCTTTTGAAGACACATTGGTCTCAAGTGCTTTTGAAGACACCTTATTCTCAAATGCTTTTGAAGACGCCTTGCTCTCAGTTGTTTTTGCAGAAAGTGTGTTCTCAATTGTTTTTGAAGACATCTTGGTCTCAATTGCGACTTGCGTTGTCATACTAGAAGCAAGTTCACTCTCTGACGTCGTCTTCACGGCTGTAGTTTTGTATTCACTTGATTCAGAAACTATAGATGATAACTTTCGGTTATGGCCTCCATTGGATGAACTTCCTTCCAAATCTACAACTGGAGATGACGATCTGTCAAAACAAAAATTTTCTTCAAACTCATCACATATTTCTTCCAGATCATCAATTCCATCTTCTTTGTTGCTATACTTAACATCCGTGTTTTCCCTTGCCACATCAAAGGCTTTGTTATCGCACAGACTACTCTTTCTGCTCTTATTAAATAACTCTTTATTATTCTCTGGTCTTTCCTTAGAATCTGCCCCAAATTCTGACTCAATGGTAAAATTGTTCCCAATTAGACTTGATCCACAGGATGAAACCTCTGAAAGCGCAGTTTCCGAAGACTTCAAGTCACAAGTGAATTTCTTCTTGATTTCCTTTGCTGCAGTACTGTTTTCTGTCACAGATAAGCAATTGTCTTCCTGATCAGCTTCCTTTTTCATTGTCATACATGGAACAGCTAGAAAGTGAGATTCTGTGTGGCTAGATTCCAAACTCATTACATCTCCTTTTTCTTCGTTGATCTTCACCTCTGCACAAAATTTCTCTACTTCTTGTTCAAGTTGACGAATTTCTTCGTCCATCTCATTTTTATTCTCTACTTCCTCATTCTTTTTATCCTCTTTCTCATTTTCTCTCCCTTCATTCTTTTCGTCTTCATTCATTTTCTGCTGTCCATCATTTGCCTGTTCCAGCTTTTGTTGCTCCTTTTCCTTCCCTAGTATTTCCGCTGCGTTGTCGTCTTCTTCCTCTATTCCTCCATCATTACAATCTTCCTCCTGTATTTCTTCTTCTATCATTTCTTCCTCCTCAGCATTCTTCTTCTCACAATCATCATCATCAGCAGCATCCCAGTCATCATCAACTTCATCATCATCATAAACATCCTGTACATCAGCATTGAAATTTATATTATTGCTACAAGATTCTTCAACTCTCAAAAATTCCTCCCCTTCCACTTTCTGGCTACAATCCATAGAGTTTTGAGTATCAAGCAATTTCTCTTTCTGGTCACAGTCCATCAAACTTTGAGCATCGATCACTTTCCTTTTCTGGTCACAGTTCACTAAGTTTTGAGTATCACTTAATTGCTCCTTCTGGTTGCAATTAGTTGACTTTTGAGTATCAAACAGTTTCTCCTTTTGGTCACAGTTCATTGAACTTTGAGCATCACTCAATTGCTCCTTCTGCTCACAGTTTATTGACTTGTGAGCATCAAGTAGTTTCTCTTCTTTCTGGTGAGCATCAAGTAGTTTCTCTTCTTTCTGGTGAGCATCAAGTAGTTTCTCTTCTTTCTGGTAACAGTTCGCTGAGTTTTGACCCTCTGGCAGTTCCCTTTTCTGGTCACAGTCTATCGAACTTTGAGCATCACTTAGTGTGTCCTTCTGGTAACAATTCACTGCGTCTTCACCATCTAAGGGCTTCACTATATGGCCACAGTTCTTTGAGTCTTCGTCTTTAAACAGCTTCACTCTCTGGTCACGGTTCGTTGAGTTGTGAGCATCGAGCTGTTCCTCTTTCTGGCAACCATTCATTGAGTTTTGAGCATCAGACGGTTGTTTCATCATCTGGTCGAGGGTCACAAAGTTCACATCATGAAACGGTTTCTCCTTCAGGTCAGAGTTCGATGAGCTGCCAGAGTCAAACGATGAACCAGCTGATGGTTTTGTCTCAGCCTTTTCCTCCATATCAAATTCTGTGCTGATTGAATCAGACGTGGACTTGGAAGCATCTTTTCCCCTTGTACAAACATCACTCGCCAATGCATCGGACGACGGATCAAGCTGCTAGAAAAAGAACGAGGTCTAAATAAAGCAATGGGTTCAAGCAGTTAAAACAGCTAAATGCATCAGATACAGCAAGCATCAAAGGTATTTGACACCCTTCTCTCTGTTGAAAGCCCAATATATCTATCGTTGGTCTCACGAGCATTTAAGTGTTCAGATGTGGTCCTTCAATTTTGTGAACAACTCATCTTGCACGTAACAACCCGGTAACATACACTGCAACAGGGACAAAGTCAAAAGGGTTCAGAAGAGAGATTAATGAACTGCACTTCATCTCTAATGATTTCACCATAGCACAAGGTATCCATAGATGCTCATTGCTCACTTTGAAGCGATACCGAAGTTCAAAACCGTAACCTGTTGGGGATATTCATTAAAAGGTTACTACATGTAGGTGCAAGGACACAGGAAGAATGAATAGCAAGCAAAGACAAAAGCCAACTGAAACAAATTACTTCATGTGCTCAGTATTCAAGCTAACAAACTAAAGATGAATAACAAGCTAAGATATTCTCACACACAAGATTTCATTTGCACGGATTTTAATTCACTCAAAAGGGAATCATTTTTAAGTAAGAAGCTCTTCGTTAAGCTATACCTGGCAAAAGCTCATTATAAAGCACTAATCTAAGTCAGATGCATACACTGAGATAATACATGTAAAATTACCTCACTCCATGCAGGCACATAATTTGAAAGACGTTATGGCATGCAATTACTATACAAGCCAAATCACTAAATCTGATCACAAAACAAAGCAAAAAGCTGGGAAAAGAAGTCTGAAAAAGTCAGGACAGCAGATGTACTAAGCAAGCACAGATTAATAACAAGTAAAACGAGACAACCTCGTATTGGAAGATTCTACCTTGATCACGGAAGTATGATTAAACCCTGACGAAACGGTAAATGAGTTGAAAAGACTATAAACTATAACTCACACTCACGATCTGATATGAGCCAAAAAAGCAAATTGATTAAGGCACAAAACCTATGAAGAAGACGGTTCACTTACCTTGCTCTTGTCTGCGTTACTTGGCAAGACAGGAATTTCGTTATCATCCTCGCTATCCCACTGACTATCAGACTATACAGCAAACATTCACTCTCGTTACTGATAGCTTAGCCAGAAAGCATCATCAGTTCGAACTTTAAGCTTGTGGACATGTCTTAAGTCAGCGCAGACCAACAGACTTGAACACAGATTGTGTTTATTTACTAGCAATAACAAAATCTAGTCTTAAAATAATTAGCAAAAACAATTCTGAGTAAAAGGAACAGCGACTGTTATTTCAATACAATTCATCTGACGGTAGGAATTTGTTAGAATAAATTCGGCATCGTCAATTTCTCCATTCTCAAGATTACTCTAAGCTCAAAATAAACTAGAAAGACACTTTAGAGACATAGTATAGTAACTTATATTATTCTCATTTGTTTCTGTAGCATATGTTCATGCAGAAATATCAGCATTACGACTTTTAATGTTGTAATTAAATAGAAATTCTAAACTGCTTTGCAGCGTACATTCATGCAGATATGTCTGCCTTGTGATTTTCAATATCAATAATTAAATCCAAAAATTCTAAACATCTGTCAGCTCTAGATAGGGCAATTCAATAGCCTTACATCATGGGTGGCTTTATTGGCTGGCTTAGCTTTCTTCTGATCTGGTAGATTTGCCCTTTTGACGGTGTCACCCAATGCCTCAGAATCTCTCGGGGTTTCATCTCCCATGCTCGTATCCCAATCACTGACTCCTGACTGGAACAGACAAACAGCAAATCATCATCATCAAAATACACTCATACGGTCTGGAAATATAAAAATCTATCGGCAAGTAATCGTACCTTTCAAATGCAACTGATCATAAATAGTAAAGCAAGAACTTCTTCTGAAGGTGATTCTTTGAAGATAAAATGAACTTCATAATAATGCAAGAAAACTGGGATTCTGATATCTAACTTCTTTTGAAGTTAAAGGTATGTTTTGGCAGAGGTGTAAAGTATAATCTTTAAGGAAGAAGGTTTTGAAAATAGATGGTAGACACACAACAACACTGAGCATTAAGTAGGGACAATACGTTCCAACACTAAAAGAAAATATCTCTTGGCGTGAGAAATCATATATGATGGATTTTGCATATAGCTACAGAAGGAAACTGGTAAATATAGGTCATCAAAATGAAAACATTCATGTAATCATGAACAGTAGGTACTTCACACACGAAAATGTGATTTCATTTGAAATCGAGGTACAATATACAGACTAAAGTCATGAATCTGCTGTTTACAGTTGAACTATCGCAAGAAATAAAGAAATACAATTTATTATGATTAAATTCTTCATATTTTTTATACAGAAATATTCCAATGTGAGTAGCAAACAAATGTAAGATGCAACAGAAAAGCTGAAGACTTTGAAAATTAAAAGCTTCCAGCTTACTACTGCCAATATACTGATTTCACTAAGCACCTTTGAATAAGCTGTTTCTCAAGACTTCGCTTTTGTGGGTCCTATATAAGTTTTGAGTTACGATTACAATTACTAACCCTGGCTGATGCTGGAATATTGTTCCTCTCTGGAGAATGACCCAATGAAGCAACGTGAGACGTCACCTCGCTTTCATCCATATCAATATCCTCCAGTCCAAGCTCATCCATCATTCCTAAGAAATACAAGAAATCATTCACAGGAATCTTTCAAATCATTTATCTGAACTCATTTTCTCGATTAAATTAATGAATCAAGCAACTGAGCAAAAAAGCAACTAAACGAGTCATACTGCAGACTGACAGTTTGGTGAACAAGACGTGATTTTTAACATGAATGATATATAACTGTTTTTCTGATGGTGATAATTGATTGATTCACTCATTACAGATATTCCTTATAGTAGGTAAGGTAAAGTCCAACCCGGGCCTTTCGACCCATTGGGAGGCGCTCATCTCCTTTTCCAAAGCAACTTATTCCATAGAGCTCCACTTAATTTATGGCCAAGTTTAAAAGCTAAATCGGGAAGAGCACCGCCGTGTATGTCTGCAGTCTCACGGACTGCGGCTCGACTCCTGATGCTGGAGGACACTGGAGTAGTCTCAGATTTGAATCTCGGGCTAGCACGGTACGACGGTACGCGCACGGGGACCCACATGGCCGTGATGAAGGATCTCACTCGATTAATTCATTGAAAAACGAACACGGTCAAGGCCATATGGTCGCTATAGAAAATTGCCTACATTTACATTTGAGCTAAAAGACAGTTTTGTTTGATCGTGGTTGGACTGTGAATGGGAGCGCTTCAGAGTAGGCAGACTTAAAGGGGCGCTGTAGAAATTCGCTGTAAGAAATCAATAATGAATTAAACAAAATTAATGTGATTTCCATATCAAAATAAAATGATGTTAGCAATTGGTAACATACAGGATACACTTACTTATAAATCTCTCTACTAACTTACATATTCACTTACTACAATAATAGAATTATGAAAGTTCAACAAACACTGAATTAATTTCCTATTCTCTGAATGAGCATCTATAATCAGGGGCTTCTACCCCCCCCCAAGCAGCCGTGCTCAAAAACTCATGATTTTCCATTTCTCCCCTCAAAAATATTCTTCCATCCCCTCTGACCAGTCTTTTACCCCCCTATTTCTGAAAATTATACATTATAAAATGTTTCCCCTCCCTATTTTCCACTGGGCGCACTTGCGCTCGCTTGGTATAGGGGTAGAAGCCCCGCCTACAATAGAACTGTATAGTGCATAACCATGACTCATCACCTTGACACAAACTCAATTACAACTAAAGAACTCAAAGTTTATGAAAAATAATGACTGAGTAGAATAAGATTGTAGTTCAAAATGAAACAGTTTGCAACCAAACAAGAGCACACTACAACCAAATGACTATTAGAAGCAGTTAACTTCAAGCAAGAAATTCAAAACCAACAGAAAATTTGAAATTTCTATACAGCTGGTTGTCATGGTAACAACAATAGACTGACGTCATGACCAACAGAAATCTTATTGGCTACTTCAGTTAAGTTAATCTCTATAGAAAGAGTGAATTACAGAATGAAACAAATAATTATGGTAAATGCAAAAGCAACTGTAGACTTAACTGTAGAGCCACAAAGAAACAATAAAAAAGAAAAATAATAATCTGTTATTTATACAACTTTGAACACCTTTATTACGAGATATTCATCTTAATTTAAACAGAGCTTAATCAAAGAGCTAATAGTTAATTAGTTAGTTTTATTCATCCCTGTTGCATTTGAAACACTGGGTCCTATCAATGATAAGAACTGGAATTCATTGCTGAATTTGGCCACGGTCTTACACTTGCAGCTGGTTAACCTCAGGAAACCGCCTTCCTGTTCTAATGCCTCTCCATCACCCTACAGCATTTCAACCCTGTTGCCTTTACTGGCACATTCACGAAGCGATAACTATAACACCTTATCATATATATTACTTTACTAAGATTAATAAAATTTGGATGTTATTTGGTAAAGTTAAAAAGAATAATGCACATAATAATTAATTTGACGATGATGATGATAATGAGGATTGAAGACATTATAGTGCTGTAGATCAGTAAAGGCTGAAGAATAGGTAAAGGTGCTGTACATGAGTTCAAAAGTCAGTGACAATCATAACCAAAATAGTCATAATATTAGCCTTGATTTATAATTAAATTATTGAATTTTCTGGATTTATATCTCACAATTTTTATAGCATCTTTTCAAGTTATCTACTCACAGGCCACGTGAAAGAAGTCTTCAGCATCAAGCACGATGCATAAACAATGGTTAAAAGTTTTAAATAGCAATTTCTTTAAAACTGATAAATTGCCTCACAAATAAGGTAGTCTAAGTATGGTATATTTTTGTAAAGAAAGCGATAGCTTGAAATCAACCACCCAAATGAAAAGTAACACTAGTGACCTAATATTGAAATATTAACATAATGTTCAGTGATCCTAGATCAACTAAAATAATCCAGTCAGCTTTGAAAATAAGGCACACAATAATTTGAGTGAAATTGTACAAATTGTGTTTTTCACTAGCAGCAAAACGATGACAAACTTAAATTAAAAAAATTAGCCACTAGCCATCAACAAATTTATGCCATTGCTTCAATACGATTCAGAAGAGTGATTTTCAAATTTCCATATGAATACAAATGCTTCATGTAAGAATGCTCATGTTACTTATTTTCAGATTTCAGTGAGGATATTCAAAGTATGAGACATAACTTTTACACACAAATACCAAAGCAGATGCACCACTAAAGCAAACACTCCTGATCTCAAATACCTGTTTTAGCTTTTGCTGCAACATATGAAATAGTACAGATATCAAAATCTAATCTGCCTTTACCACAGTTGATATAGTGCCAGTCCCAAGCCTAGATAGAAGAACAGGGCAACGCGTTGTCAAACATCAACTAACCAGACAAATTAATTTTTCATCCAAACAATTACAAAATCCCACAAGAAGTAATTTAATGAAGAATAATAGAAAACACTTTGCACAGTCATTTAGTGGTTAGCATGCGGGACCAACAGTAGAAAGGTAGGTTGAGCAAATACCCTCTTGGGCAGATATTTTGTAATACCTGTGCCACTAGCCATCTCATCCATTATCAGTACACTGACAGCAGACTGTCCGTGGTTGGATCTGACGGCAAGGGGAACAACGACCAAGTTCGTGTGGACTAAGGGAGACTTCGCTGCATGAGGAGGAATCTATAAATTCTATATCAGCAAAAGTACGATGTTAGAGACGAAAAGAAAGGTCGTCTGCGGAGCAGAGAGGATCATGAAGAAACGACCCTTTTGTGCCATAGTTGCTTAAGAAAAATCAGATTTATGGTTACAAGTCCATCATCCCTACTACAGATAATACATTTGCATATCTATAATTCTATAGCCCACAGTACGTTTATATCAACATACATTAGTTGAACTTACGCTTCTGATGATCTGCTGTCGTCTTTTTATTGACAGTTGCATAGACGACATCACTAGACTCAACTGCAGCGGCGGCTGCTGCCATCTGCCTGTTGTCTGCCTTCTTCTGCGAACCCACAGCAGCAGCAGCAGCAGCAGCAGCATCTGACTTTGCCAGCTGCGGATTCTGCGATGGCTGCGAAGGTTCCGTTTCCCACTCATCATCACTTGAATCTGCATCATTCTTCTTCTTCTTTGTATCTGTTTCCTTGTTTTGGGCTTTTGTTCCGTACGTTTTGTGCTGAACGACGCCCACATGGCTGTCCGCACTGGACAAGGATCGCGGAGAGATGGTTCTTGCCGACCAAGAACCATCGTCTGGATCATTTCCTGCTCCCGGTGACTTTGCTGGCGATTGGGGCGGCAAGCCGATCACCTTTGGTGCAGAATTTGAAGGCTTTGAAGAACCACTATTTTCCGGCTCTATAAAATAACACACTTCATTAGTTTACTCTTAATGTTTTGCAAAATAATGCAATACTCTATCTATAAATGACATAACGCACCAATGACCTCTGATTTTTGTTCCTTGAGCGATGCTACCATTAGTCACATTTGCAGTGTTTGAAATACATGCATTAACTAAAGCAGAAAGCACAAACCTCTGCACCCATTGAATGCATTGAGCATGTAACATGTAAGAAATTTCTAACTTTTCAAGCCTGGGAGACAGTGCACGACATGGGAGCTTATGTTCCCTAAGGCTTTAAAATAAGCAAAAATCGTACAGACAAAATGCAGTTTGCATTGCCCCGATTTAAATCTCTAGCAAATGAAAGTCAACTGAAAAACAATTCTTACCTTTATCCTGCTTAGAATTGAGGTTCTTTGCCATGTTGTTGTAAATGAAGCCTTTGTTCTATGAAAAACATATATATTTATATGTTCAATCAATCAATCAATCAATCGTTTTATTTGTAACCATATACCAATGAATGTTATGTTACAATTCACCAGTTACAGTCACATAAAGGGGGGTCCTAAATGGATAGAAAAAATCCTGCCATCTAGGGATATATATATATGCCTTGAACTGCTTTTAAGTGAACCAAACATGAATGAACAATTATTAAAGCCATATTTGACAGACACACAAACAGACATAAAACAGATGCTGCAGGAAGACTGACTTTTCAGAAAATCTATGCAAATATTTAACAAAAAAGATAGACATAGGGCCTACTGATAACAGACAGACAAACAGACAGACAGAAAGACATACAGAGAAGTCAAGTCAGAGAAAAACAGGAGAGAGACAGACTGCACAGGCACATAAATGAAGAACACAGACATTTACGTAATACATGATCCTTAGAAAGTAACCCTGACAGAAGAGACATGCAGAAAAACAGAGAAGTGCTGAGTGACATAATGGGCATTACACATATGGAAAACTTAACAATAAAGCAAATCTGAACAAGAGACTAAATCCAGATAAATGAAGCTATTTCAACTTGGTGAAAGGTTCTGGACATTCTACATATCTAGGCATTTCACATTCAAAGCTATCCGAGGCATGCAAAAAGAACTACACAATAACATTCAGCGACTACAGAAACTCAATACAGCAGGCAAAAGTGAACATAATTTATAAATGCCTTGTACAAAAACAAGTAATGCCATCAAACAAAGAATGAACAATAAAACAAAAAAATATTTTTAAACTATCTGAACAAAAGAACAACATAAAAAATCCATCTGAGTTCAACAAAAACGGCACGGAAAAGAAACTATCCAGAACCCACGAGACAAAGCCTGTGCAGAATCAATTCCACTGTGCACAATGGTTGGCGCTGTCACAACACTGCGGAATACCTTTTCCATCAATCCCTTTGACGAGCCGACCTTCTGCTCATCCTCATCCTCATCTGATATCTTATCCTCCTCACCAACCAAATTATTCTGAACATTTGATCCTCCCGCTTCTGCTTTTAACAATCCTGGTTGCTAATGAATAAAATACAAGTGCAATAGTCCGAACTTCTTACAAATACTGACATTATCAATTTATAATTAATAATTTATCATTAATATTTTGTGTTTACAAAAGGCATCATTGTCGTCATAATCATCCTAACTATGGTTGTGATAGTAAACTCAACATCATGAAACAATTTTATCAACTCGTTTTACTTTAAAATCTTGACTCTTTCACAAATGAACCTGGCATGCAGGAACAAATTCATGAGTATTTTCTTTTGAATTTCTTTATCAAAGAATATCGAAAGAAACAAACATGCTTTATCATAATGCAAAGAACAGCAGAATACAATCAGTAGCTGAGAAAAACAATATACCTTGTTTCTGACTTCCATTTCCGACTCCGGCTCGGAATCTGTCCAGGACTTCGGATCAGACATATGACTTCGACCAGTTCTGTGATCATCAGTTGTTTCGTTTTCATCATCCGATACGGCCTCTGCTGACAAAAACAACAAACAGCGTTGCTTACGAAGAGGCGAGCAAACATAACACGTCGAATATTTCAAGAAATTATGCATATATCAAACAGCGTGCAGAATGTACATACCAGTTATCTAACGAAAGACATAAAATTACTCTCATAATCATGATTAACATCCAGTTGCATTGCACTGACATCAATAATAAAAGTTGCTCTAAGAAACTCTGTAGTCAAACATCTCAATCTATCGGGGAAACTGTCAACATCTGATAAGTGGAAAGTCCCAAATAATAAATATTAAATCAAATGCATATCAGAATTCTAGTATAAATAATCTTACATAATTTCACAATTGCCAACAGAGAAAATACTTTTAAGTGACAAAAACAAGAATCTGAAACAATTAAAAGGATTTGAAGAATTATGAGTTGAAAATTGCAACATAAAATAATAACATACAACAATAAAAACAAGCAATAAAATGGAAAGCAAACGAAATAACAAACAACAATGACAAACAACAACAACAACCAAGAATTACAAACAACAACAACAAAGAACTACAAACAACAACAAAAAAGAATTACAAACAACAACAACAACAACAAACAAGAATTACAAACATCAACAACAACAATAACAACAACAGCAACAACAACAAATGCTTTTTTCATGTCAAACTATGTACTACTAAGGAGGCCTTATAAAAAACCTCCAAAAATGTTTCTAATTGTAAATAAGAAAAGTCCACTGCTATACGACAATAAATCAAAAAGAAATCCATTGTCCAACCCGCTATGTTTGACGCCGGTTTTCCGAGAACATTGTCATCATCATCATCATCATCTGTTCCATTGCCCGCATCTCCAATTGTACTGTAGACGTTAGATTCACGATGTGTCGGTGGTCGAGACTGGTGCTGCAGAATAGCACTTCGACACGCAGTCTGTCCATGGTTAAGAGCTATGTCGTCAGCTGTCCAACCTACAAAGTTCGAGAGGTGGTTTTATTATCACATTGACTTTCTGTGCTCCAAAGCAGATGCAGTCCTCTTCATTGAAATCCCAAGGGATCCTAAGCATGCCTGCCATTCCTTAACCCCATAGGATATTGACTTAGACCTCCCCACGTAATTGTGAGATATTACCATTATGACATGACTCCTGCCAAACTGGCATTATTACTACATTACTGCATACTTGTCATAATTTTGAAATCATAAAAAATTATTTTTATTATTATTAATTGACAAAAACATCATTAGTGACGTTTCCCATAATCTTTATTAAGTATTATTGATTCGTTGACTTTATGCTCAGTCTTTCATGTGTCTCGTCATTTGAATGTTTACTTACTGACTTAGAATTGTCTTGAACCTAGGTATATTATGCCTGTGTTTGAAGAATGCAAGATACATTAGAGCAATATGAAGCAATTTTCAATTCTAAGGACGTCTAGTGTAATAGACCTTAAAAGGAAAACATGTTTACCTTAAGACATGCCTAAACTTGGATATGACATTCAACAGGAAGCCAGTAGCATTCACAAGAGTTATCCATTGCATTTGAAAACGAAGATGCAACTGTTCAAGAAAGAGTACTTTGAACCTACTTCTTCAACCGACCTTTCTTAGATTAAACGAGATCAAAACAAAAAAGCGACTGACAAATTCCTTGCACATAACGATATTGTAACAGCACAATTGCAGTCACCCTGTCAAATTGGATTACATTATAATAGTTATTAGATTTATAGATACCATTGGCCTCTTTCACGTTCGTGTCTGCATCATTCTCGATTAGAAGAGATACGAGTTCAAGATTTCCTTTTTCACAAGCAAGCATCAGAGGAGTATATCCCCTAGAATCCTGCGCATCGACGTTGACCCCTGTTTCCAGAAGAAGGTTACAGATCGGAAGACTCTTTGCGGAAACTGCCAGGTGAAGCGGCGTCAGACCCATCTGACATTAAAACAGATACATTTCTATCACATTCAGACATGCTGGATCAAAAAAATGGTAAGCGTTTTTATAGTTACTGGTAATTGTACAGTTTGTAAGTATGTACTTTATTGAACCGCCTGCAAATTCACTATGGGAACATCACTATGCAAATTCGGAATAACAAGGTATAGAATTAGAAGCATCGAGCATCCAACAAAATTTAGAAATAGTAAGTAAGCATAATTAGGGCCTCCAGAAAATCGCGATCTCGCGCCGCGCACCATTAAGCGCGAATTTTCGGTTTTACCGCAAGATCGCAAAAAACGCAAAATTTAGAAACTTCCGCGATTTTTGCGCAAGTTT
>JAQFXW010000113.1:0-24491 GCA_034693945.1 Dendrobaena attemsi | reverse complement strand
GGTCGGGTGACACAGGTATGGGCGAGGCCGGGGCCCTGCCAGAGTTGGAGTCACCACGGAGGCGGTCGGGTGACACAGGTATGGGCGAGGCCGGGGCCCTGCTAGAGTTGGAGTCACCACGGAGGCGGTTGGGTGATACAGGTATGGGCGAGGGAGGCGGAGGACCTACCAGAGTGGACTAGGCTTGACAAATTTCTACCCTACAGTAACGGCCGCTTGTTGTCATAAGCTGTCGTTTAATTGATGAACCACACAGTAATAGGTACTCCACTACTAACTGGCTTTATGATTCGGGAAATTCCATTTCATTGGAACTTTGTTAAATAACCGGTCTCAAAAGGGCAACATTCACTGCCTCGTGTTTGACAGTTGAAGGGCAACTTTTATGCGACACTACGGTAGCACTTACAAAATAAAAAGAAGTTAAATGGGCCGAACTTTGTCCCAGACAGGAGTCTTCCGTCAGTCACACGCATGACTATCGGGCTATAATAATTATTCTGAAGTGCTTGGATAATGACTATTGCCGCAGGTGTTTCAAATAAAACTCGGACATGGCCGGTGTGGTGCGATATTTAGTCCGGCGAAATATTTAGTCCGGCGAAATATTACGTCCGAATAGCACACCGGCGTAGAATTTGAATCGTTGTGCTTCAGCAGTTCAGCGACCACAATCAAATCTCTCGTTCATCAATGAAATACAAATGAAAAGCAGTCATTGCTCTGTGGCTACACTTTTTGTACTCGAACCGCTTTTGATAAAGGTTACACCATGGCTTCACACACTGTCTAGGTAATGGCACAATATGAAATCTTGGACGAGACAAGAAAATGACCCCTTTCGCTATTTCCTAATATTTCAGTCAAAAGTACGAATTTATAAACACCATTTTACAGATTGAAAGGAAATTCATATTTACATAGGCCTATAACTGCAAAATTTCACCAAAATATTTCAAACAGAACAAGTTATTCAACTTTTGTGACGTCACCTACTGTTTTGAATCTTATGATGGTTCAAAAACGTTAAACAGTATTTTGCTAACTTTTCCGCCAAAATGTAAAAAATTGTACAGACTTAAAGAAAATTCATATTTACATATATCGACCAAATTTTATAAAAATATTTAAAACACAACACAAATTGCAGCACTTTTATCGAGTCCACCTACTGTATTCTGGTGATTTATTCCTTTGAGCTCGATGTCTCGCTACAGCTACATGTTTTCCATATAGTTTTCAAGGTCTCAGGTTCAATGGGTTTAAAGTGTAACGCAACAAATGTTAAAATAGTACAGCAACGTTTGTGGCATTTTAAATATTTTGATAAAATTTGATTGCTATATGTAAATATGCATTACCTTTAAGCCTGTGGAATTTCATTTAACATCTTTTAGTTTTGTCGGAAATATTATCAAAAACTGTTAAAAGTTTGTGAACCATCAAAAAAACAGTTGAATAACTGTTCGTTCTGTTTGAAATATTTCGGTTAAATTTGGCAATCATTGGAAATATGAATTGCCTTTCAGTCTGTAAAATTTAATTTATAAATTCATACTATTGACAAAAATATTGCAAAAAATGTAGGGGTCATTGTTTGGCTCACCCCGTACATTTATACAATCTGCATTTAGTGTTGCCACCACTTTTTGTGGCAACATTACGACCTTGACACATTCATGTCAGCCATGGGTTGTTACATGGTGCAGTTTATTTGGTAATAAATTTACATACACAAGACTTCTGAGTTTTCTTCCCTGACAATAAGATACCATACACAACCTGAGCAAATTAACAGCTGAACAAATATAGTCGACAAAGCACAATCATTCCTTTTCAAAAGTTCAGTATGCTTTGCAGAAATGTCTAAGCTGAGATAAACTGTTTAAATTGTTCAGAGTTCTTGAAGAAAAACCATTGCAAGTGTTGATCAGCGCTGTTTTTGTCAACGAGCAGCCATAGAGATCTGAGATGCTTCCATTCCCTAGATGGCGATTGTAAAACAGGATTACGATCTGTACCCTGCAGGCTGCCATGAAGCTAAATTCAACTCAGGACTGTTAAACTTATTATCCATTACTCTGCCTGTCAGCTTGAATTCAATAAATGAAAAGTTATTATTTTAAATATACATTATACACCGTCACGAACGTGAAAATGATACCGATTTTTTTATAGGGAGCGTTCATGCTGTGTCCGTTGTTCCATTAAATGGTACATGTAACTGCCAATAAGATTTATATTATTCCACCAGACAGCCTGCAACTAATTTTCCTGCTGCATTATACCAGCTCTGTCCTGACGATTGCATCCGTCCCATCTTCTCAGTAAAACGACCACCCGGCTACTGCAAACTGGTGCTGCTTGAAAGCAGACATTAACAACGTGAAAACACATCGATATGTTTCGATTCATGCTTGGTGGCCGTCATCACAGTCATATTTGCAACTACTTCGGTCAAAATGCTATATTAGTTTAATGTGGCTAGATTTGACATTATTATACTGATTGTTTGGGCAAGTTTCAATGCTCGCGACTATATACGCTGGGTAACCAAATATGGCAACCAGAATTCATTGTAAGGCCAAAAACTGTAATCATACTGCATTCGTGTAAGTTTGAATTCCATAAACAAACAAAACTTGCACAAATATAGATTGTAAGACCTGATACAAATGTTCCATGTGTAATCTTGAACATTCACAGGTAAAAGTTAAATGCAACATTTATCAATTTACAACCTGGTTAAAATTGTATGCAAACATGGCATATACCAACATTTAAACCAGCATGGTAACCAGAAGTTTTTGTAAGACTTTTCACAAAAGTGTTTATTTACAATGGGATACAAGACCAACTATCTCACAAGCATGCCTACAGCACAGCGTCAATAAGTGCTTTACACGGTAAGTTTTCTAGATGTCAGTTTTTCAATTTCAGTCATCATTCATTGAATCGCACAAAACAGAACATTGTAGCACACGAGGGCCTACTATTAGAGGCAACACAAATCTATGTTGAGAGTAGGCATATCACACCCCTAAACTGTACATGATACTATCAAACTATCTGGTGGCAGCCTCAACATAACAGAATAATGAATCCTTGAAGTACTATTATACCAAGGTGATTGCAGAAACAAATTATATACAAATGAACGAAAAGGTACACTAACTACCAAATTATGGACAGAATCCGGATTCAGACGAAGAAATATGTTCTCTGGGAAATATACAAAGAGAATGATAAATAATCTCAAGGACACCAAGAGAGACGCCATTTCAAAGACATATAGCAAGAAAACTACTGGAGTGAAACACAAAAAGGACATTAACAGGAGCAGAGGAAGAGGACAAGTTTATAAACAATTAAACATACAGAGACTAAACCGGCCACACAAAGAAATACACAACAATACGGCAACAATGCAGATGTCGATAATTTCTCCACAAATGCTTTTTCTACCACTTCAAAAACAAAAATATAATTCTCGCATGATACAAATAATACAGAAAAGCAACTTCAATCAGGGCATAAAGAAAAATGGACAGTACATAAGAAAAGAGTTCTGCACAATTAGATGTTAACTGAATACTTAGAATAACTACAAGGCAGACACAGGAAATAGTAAGATATCGTCATGCACGGTGTAATAATTATGCAATCAGCAATTACTAGTAAAAGTACATCTTTGATATTTCACAGCACCAACCTGAAGCAGCTGTTTTTACAAAGATCGGCTTATTTGCTTTGCCAGAGGCTACTCATCAGCTTTGCAAACACAGTGCCCGGCCAGAGAGCACAATCCTTTCAGAAGCTTTAAAATATTTATAACAAATTAAGCATTCTGTTGTAGCTTACGCACGCATTAACCATAGTATCAACTTTAAACTCAGTTTTAACATTCCCTAAACTATTCTGAATAATTGCTTTTGTTTTCAAATCCTTTACACAATATGTATCAGTATAAGAACTCTTTAACAATTCTTTCGGAAGCAGGCAGGCTGTATCAACAAGGAAAGCGTTTCACGATAGCAACAAATGAGGGTTCACAAGCAATACGACAGCAAATTGTGACATATTAGTCGTGAAATTAACATGACAAATAATACAGCTACAGCCCTGCATTAATATTAGCAAGTTGTGGTTCATGGTAAGTTTAATAACAATAAAATTATAATAATAAAGATGGATCATCCTTACTATGGGGTAAAAAATAATAATTGAAACAGTAATAATAATAGCAACAATGCACCTGTATAATGTTATGTACATGTTTTACCCAAGCCTGGAAATGTTATTGCCTATCACAAAGACAATAGATGAGGCAGAAGGATGTGGAAGAGCTAATAATACTGGCAAAAAAACAATCACATACATAAGATAAAAGGGAAATAAAAATACTGTAAAAAATATATATCTTTACACCTGAATTTACAAATTGCATGCTGCAATGTAATATGAGGTTTATAGTTTCAAATTTATTAATAGAATGTACAGCCCAATAGCTGTCCAAAGTGTCCACCATCCACACACTCGTAAATAAAATGCAAGATTCATACAGCACATGTTGAGAGAAATTCTTTCATTGAAATAACTTCAAAATGCTCTCAAACTTAGTTGACATACACAGAGCACATAGCAGAGGCCCCAGACTGTCGAAGAATACTGTTTAAAAATCCAATGGAAACATCTGAAATACTAAAACGGTCAATTTTAATGACATCTACAGCATCTCTAAAACATATAAATTTGTTCACATTTCTTAAACTTGGGAAATCTAACTAAAACATTAGCATTCTGTTTTCATACCTACAAGTAAACCTGTTGGTAGTTGGTCAGTGGTCACCAAGTAAAACCATAAAATAAGCACACATTTAGAATGCAACATTCATAATGTAAATTCTAATCAGCCAAGTTTTCTTAGAGGCTAATAGTTAAATAAGAACTTCGATAGTAATGGGACCAGAAAGCAATTTAAAGTCCAGCAGTATTTCTAAAAAGGAATACCAAAGTGAACCATCGCTTTATTCTGACAAGTCTTAGTATTTTAATACTTGAATTTTAAAGACCATCATAGCTACAGTATGCACTGGTTGCCATTCCTTGAGGGCTTCATTACTTTTTAATATTAATTGCATACTTATACTAACATGTTATCAGATAAAGAGAAGTCCGGTAAGATAACCCAAAGGCTGCCATAGATACGAAGTCAGCAGTTGTTGCAGCAGTAGTTACCATAGCAAAAGCAGCAACAGCCACTAGCCTAGAAAACCCCATAGTACAACTAAATGAAATCTCTACATCCTCATCATGTCAAATATTAGTAACTACTTTTACATAATTTTATTACAGTGGTAGGAATACACTTTAGACTCTCTTTTTGCATGGTCACAACATCGGTCTAATTGACTGCTACAGAGAAAAATTCAATCACAATTACAGGGATTAAAAAATACACGTAATCACCGCAGGGAACTTTGAAATTCGAAAGAATGGCTTCAGCTCTTTTTCTCGTCAATTAAACAAATCTCTGATTTCCTCTCCTTACTTTTACCTCTTTAGTCTAACATATGAAACAAAAGAAATGTAGCCAAATTTTTGGGAGCAAATCAACTTCAATAAGTTTATAATAAACTGTCTCAAATAATTAGGTGAAATGTATGATTGTTTGGTCACACCTGGATGAAACATCCTCATTCAATCAAAATGATCAATTTTTATTAAAGCATTTGTGATGCGACATATGAAAAGGGACCACAAGGCGGGAATGGACTTATGTATACCACCATGATCAGCACAAAATTCTGAAAATAATAATATAAAATGGTACCAGATTGGAGTATAATTGACTTTTCTGTAGAATTTAGAATGTGATTTGTCTCAAAAAAACACGTTTCTCGGTACAATCGATTTGAAGTTAGATGTCTGATGTCGGTAACGCTCGGTGCCTCCAGTTTAGCTTCGTAAACATAGAAAACTACACACAAAGCATAGACTGGTAAAACATTTTATTTAGCGCTTTACTATTATAAAAAAACTGATCGTGTTTCAAACTTGTTTTAAATATATTTTTTATTGTAATTATACCCGAGAATGGTGTTGCCCCGTGTCGGTCCATTTAACCTGCGATAGTTGTAAAATGCAAAATAAAATATTTTAATATTAGATTTTGATGTAAAATGTATTTCTAATAATAGATAGAGGTGTCATAATTCCAGTGAAACCTAGATTTGATATCTTGATGGGTGACCATATTCAAAGGCCTATAATCTCGGTAAATAAATAACGCATTGTGTCCCTTTTCATATGTCGCATCCCATTTACAGCTACATGTGAGTCATCCTCAACCCAGTGCAAATAAGCATTATCTGAAACTAAAGACGAAATCGAAAACAAAGGACTGCAAGCCATAAACTATTTAATAAAGCGCATGCTAAGCTGCAGACAAAAGGGTCAAGCGGAAGAATGCTCATGAGAAAAAGAGGACGGAAGAATGAGAGGAAATTTCATTCGTGTCAAACATGCACAAGTTATAGATTTTTTAAATTTATTTATTTACGCATTTCTATACTGCCCCTTCAAGTCCACTACTACCCAGAGGCGGTCCCGACTACTGCCCGAAACAGTGTGATTCACGTGCATTCCTATCCAAGTTATTGAATCAAGCTTTGTAGCTCAGATAACAACTACTGGACGATTAGCTCAGTCCATACATGGAATCAAATAATTTTAATCTAGAAACGAATGGAAAAATCAAATAAGCAGTAAAATTGTCAAAGCACAACAGCAATAATTTACTGCCAAAAGTAATTCCAGTAGGTGAAGTCGATTCAAGCTGAACATAATTATTGGAGGATCTATTTATTACAGCAATCTTATTATATAGCACCCCTTCAAGACTTTACTCGGAGGCAGAAATCTTATGTAGTTCTCTTATTCATCCATCGCATAGACACGGCAGGGTCCAGATTAATGACTTTCTTTATGACAAGTCTTCAGTAATCTCCAAAGCACAACTGCTCAGCGCTAGTAAAAAAATCAGAAAAGGTTAACGTTATAGCCTTGCAAAGAGGAGTACTTTCTTTCCTGCAGATCTTAAAAAGTCTCGGTTAAAAGCTTATTTTGCAATCCTTGAACTGCTTTCCTTTATCTAATCAGGCAGACTACTATGAAGATGTTCACAATCTGTTTCTGTGCAGTTCTGCTATGAAAATTTGCATTCATTCCTTTAATGAAGTGTATTGAAAAAGTGCCTAATAATATACTCACTAACTTATATTGGTTCAGGTTTCCATAAGCTCAAGTTGCCCAAGTGAAGTTGCTTACACGCACCAATTCGGTTGATTTGTCTGCATGCGACTCATTAATCTATGGTTAAGCTGCCGAGTAGCTATCTGTATTAGCTCTGCACAGTTGCTTTAATACAATATAGAGGATAGATAGTGCCTTTTTGTGCCGGTACGTGCCGGTACGGCGTACCGGGACCTTTTGAACCGATTCAAATAAAATTTATTTGCATTGTGTTTTTAGCAATTATAGTAAATTTAAAACTATAACTGTGTGTTAAAACTAATATGCTAGGTTTGTAAAATGTGAGTAATAACTAAAAAGTCATAAAGCTTTTTAGGAAATGGAAAACACCCTCAAGAAGATCGGGAGAAAAATTTCGTATAGTTTTGAGTACCGGAACCTATATTGTTTTTACAAATAATGCACTGAATAGATAGATATATGGCAAAAGTTACTGATTGAAGCTGGCTATAAGCTATACAGTATGCTGGATGTCAATAGGTACTTTACTGTCGTCTCAGCTAAGGTGACAACAGCTGTATACTCCAGCCTATACCCATATGATTGGCAATTTGTTATAATTAATTTAGTCTATTTAATTTGGTTAACTAAGTTACCTACATGCAGGTAACGAACACGACTTATGCCAGTGTGCATTCACGAAGATATCAAAGCCCAGTGGCATTGAAGTTTCTTTACATCATAGTCCAGAACATCAGAAGCAGTATGCTGTTCTGGGGAATCATATACAGCGGAGACTTGTTAATGGACATATCGTTTCATTTAACATAAGCAATTTCCAGGCACTTTCACAATTAGACAATTGTTTGACAACACTAGTCGGTAAGCGGCAAGAACGATAAACCCTCTGGTATTAGAGCACAACATTTACTTATAAACTAGGCAGAAATGTGATAACAGTAATTAAACCCAACTGTGTTATAGTTGGCTATAGTGCAAGTTCCTTAATATCCAGTAGCCTATGCCACTGAGCTAGTCACACTAAGACTTCTGTAAATCATACACTATGACTACTGCCTCACATGCCATCCTAATCTATGTTAACAGACGGTCACTTTGAACCACAGCAATCATGCTATGTATGGGTTTGCACTGTAACACTGCATTTTCAGACAAATTGATTCTCATGTTCACTTAAACTCAAATTTAATTCAAACATCAGACAATGGAAGAAATCATATGTCACACTGATAGATGCCACCAAATCACATAATACGCCACAAATGTCGCACCGGGTAGTTAATTAGATCTTATACAAATATGATATATTATATACATTACATACCTATATACTTTTACATATATTATTTATGTAGCTTGAATATCATACAGTATCCTAATATCAATATCACACTGACACATCACTCAAAGACAATCCTTCTGGCGTGAAACAAACACACAATTTCCAAAACAAACACACGATCAATCAAATAAATGCTTCTTCATCAGATGTCCACTTAGTCATAAAGAAAAATCCGGTTTCAACCACAAACCATCACAACAGTTCCTGAAGAGAGCAGCTCCATAATTAAACTAGGTCTTACACGACCATGGGTAGAAAGTGTTAGCAATTTCATTATTTGGCCAGTCCTCTCCTTCTTCTCACGGATCAATTTATACTCATTACAGACAAGCTGGCAATGGGGTGCAGCAGCTCTAGAGACAAAGATGGTCTGCAGTCTAAAGTGCAACTAGTTAAGCACCTGTGCAGATTGGAGTGAAGCCTATTATGCCATTTGACTCTCGGATAATGGTCTAGTCACAATTGGCATCACCATATTTAGTTTTGACTTAGTAATTCCTGATGCATACTACATGCTTCAGGGGAGTATGCACCTGGAAAGAAAGTCAATGCTTCAGCAGTAGGGTGTACAACCCTAACCTTCTCAGCTATTATGGGTACACTATCTATACACTGTTGGTACGAAGATGAGTTGGTGAGGGAGAGGATTGGCCATCTGCGTCATATGCCGATGCTAAGAAAATGAAGTTGCCAACAGTCCATACCCAATTAACCATGGCTGCCTCTCCGAGCTAGGCTACAGCATTATTGCTCTGCTCTTTTTCTCTTAAAACAAATAACGACATATCCATGCATAGCATTTGGCCATATGGTGCATGATTAGCTACTGGTTGCTGAAGAGTATGAGTACAGATGTCTAGCGACTTTGAGCAAAGCCTCGATGCTCAGCACCATCCTCGCTTTGAACCCCCGAAGGAGGGCAACATCAATATTACAATTGTATTGCATACTAGCAGCCTGCTAGAAACAATCACTATACAGTGAAAACCAAATAAAGCACATTACACATAATATATTGGCAAGTGAACAAGTAACAATTACATAAGCCTAATATAATACTCAAATGCATTCCATTTACCCAATCAAGTTTAAAAGGTCCAACATCTATGATCCGAGCAATACGGACAGCTGATATGATAGAGGAGGCTATTACGATGAAATTGAATGATGATGTCGAAAAAATGACTATACAGATGAGTTAAAAAATGTTGATACAAGAATCAATGGCGAATTTAAGCTGCCATTTCAAATTCCTTGCTACACTTCATCTAACCAATGGATAAACATGATAAATTTCATAATATACCAACTCAGATGAACATCTTTTCCTTCAGCCCCTGGATTATCTCTATAAATTTGCTTTCCACTTTACCTTTAGTTAATTTGCTTTTTTAAACTTTTTTATTTCACATCTGTTTTTACTGTACAGGAGGCACTGGTGCAGAGCAATATAATTGTCACAAAAACACACACTACATGAAACCAATAATATATAAGAGACTTGCACAACAAAAAAACTATCAAGCAATATTTTATATTACATACGAAGACACCAAGTAGCAGCTATCATCAAAATCAAAATGCCAGCTTTATACCATGGCAAAATACAACTGCCAAGCACACTGAAACCACGATAATTCAACATGATTTGCCCAATTTGCAGCAACAGTTTTATGTCATTTCATGTTCTTCTAATATCACAGCAACTTCCATCTCCTCATCTAGCAATATTTCCAGAAGAGAGGTCCAATCTTCATAGAACACTTTCGATATTACAAAAGCTTGTTTTACTACAAGGTACTCATCTTCTCACAAGGACTTTATGTGTAAAATAACAACACTGAGAAACTGACAGGGAAACCATGAACCCAATTTACGATGTGGTTTCAACAAGTACCAAAACATTTAAACTTGCAAGATCTATGAACATCTGACTTCTGAATGCAAAGCTGAAAGGCCACACAGTTTCTATCAAGACATCTAATTAGTTATCAGTATTCTAATTAACAAATGCAAATTTACAAAGCTCTGTGTAAGAAATCTACATTAGTTGGCCATTTTTTAGATGCAACATTAACTGTAAACTGTGACAAGTCGCATCATTCATATCAGAGTAGGTTAATGCGGTTAATGCATTAGCTGCAACAGCTCATGACTTTAAAACCTAACTTAATACATGGAACTTTATCATCAGAAATGACAATTTCATTACCATGTAATGTTGTACATTGTACAAACAAATCTCAGAATAATTACAGACAAGTACAAAACGAGAGTTTCATAATGTTGCAGCACATTGAACTTTACAAATCCATTTCAGTCCCATTACCATGACTTCTCACAGACAAAATAATGTAGCTAATTCCATTTTAATTTCTTTATCACTGATCAAATTTGTTCTCACAGATCGGTGTGAGTGACAATCAGACAATGAATGCATTCACAAAGAACCATAAATGCAATGCCTGGAATTTGAATTTGAAATAACCAGATGCCTACTGCCTAGTGTGCCAGCAAGGCCTACCTCACACCAACATACCTGCTCCATCAAAACTTGTTAATCAGCCTTATACAGTAATTAGCAACTTCTATAGCACCGGTGCCTAATGCACAAGGAATAAACCGATGTCACAGGTACGTTTTAAGTTGAAAACAAAATGAATGCAGAGCCATACCACACAACCGAAGATAAATGACTAAGGTGTAACTTGGTATAAATGGGAAGCATCGTCACCAATCAATTTCAGTGACAATCCATGTAAAAAGCAACAAAAGGCAAAGTTCTGGTCAATGAAGTCGCAACAACCAAAAACTCCGTCTTTCAAAACACAGATACCTTTGATAAAATAACCAAAGCTTTTAATAAAAATACCACCTGATTCTCATACTTCAGCTGCTAAAGAATAACCATCTCCAATCATCCAAATGAAGCACAAGAAGCAAGCAGCTGCATGTATTCTGTTTTGTGCCAAGGAAAGTACATGGCGCCAGATATAGATGGCTGACCGAACAGAAGCTGCTGTTACAGAGACGAATCGTCATTCTGCCTTGTCAAAAACTTCGTCATGAAGAGGAGGAAACATGATCTCAGGTGTTGACAGTTTAATGTTGTTGAGTTGTTTTGAGTGACTCTCGTTGATTCTTTGTACAAAAGGCAGAATATGAAGTGTCTTCGAAAACAAATCCGAGCATCCTTCTGCAAGAGCAATCAAAACACACACACTGACAGAACGTATCTGGAAAATTGTTAGTCTTTAATTAATGTATTTCATTCATCTCAAATGAATAACTAACTAATAAATAAATAACGTTACAATAAATCGCTGACCTCACAAAAAGCAACACTGAGGCATAGATGGCAAGTACATTACAATAACTAATTTAACTACCTACCATCCAGAGTAGAAGTTTCATCCAAAATAAATGTCTTCTTTGAATTTCATATACACTCGGGATGGAATGCATGTATCTCTCTTTTTAGTTAATGTTGTAGCTTAATGTGTAATAGTTAAGTTGACTTGTTGGTCCTTTACTACTGCTGATCTTAAACTAGCTTTTTACTCAATGCTTTTCGCTCCGGGTAGCCATAACTAGCGGGATCATCGATTCCTTCTGAGCTATCTTGTTGTGACTGCAACTGCTTTCTGCCATTGGGCAACTGTATTCCTTTGTGTTAAGTTTTGTTTGTTGCTGGTTGCAAAAAAGAATATATTGATTGATTAATATTGATTGATTGATTTGGATATTAAGTTATTAATGTTAAATATCCAATTCTGTGTGAGTATTTGCAGCTATTAAATTCCAGGGCCACAACCTGTACATTTCCGTTGAAATCTACCTATGAATATATATATATATAAAATTATATATATATATATTACAATATAATTTTACGATAACAATATTTTAATTTGATACATGGGTAAAACAATCCCTCATCAAAATGCAGTGAAATTGAGTGCTATACTCGTAATGTTGAATATAGCCTACAAACTCATAAGGTTCCTATATAACTGGTATTTTAGTGCTCATTATAATTACATTTGAGCTCCACGCGTTGCCAAGTAAGCAAGACTTGAAATATTAGGACTAAATGAAGACAGAACATTGACTGAAGGATTAAAATTCTAATGAGACTGATGTCACCTGGATGATTTCTTGTCATGAAGTCATAAAGAGACTGAACAAGCAGCAAGTGCAACTGACGAATGGCCTCACAGTTCATCAATCCAGTACGATCTGCAAAGTTATATCGCCAGAGTTAAACAAGATAAAATTACAACAGCAGCCAGCAGTACAATAGCCAAGTAAAGCATTTCTTTGTCGCGTCTCTCATTCAATTCAGCCATTCATTCAAAATTAGATTAACTAAATAAATAAATTCATTCAAAAAATTTCTTAGCTGAATCGCTGAAACGGTGTTGACACGCCAAAGCACCACATATGAAGCATGAAGTGTTAACAACTTCATTTTCTTAGCTTCAGCATAGGAGGGCCAGTTCTCTCCCTCGCCGTCTTATCTTCCAACTCATCACATCTGAGTTAGTTGGGGGAGAGGGGGGGAGTGGAGCAGGAATCTTGAACCAAATTTCTGCCCCAGCAGAGATTTGAATCTCTGACCTGTCAGTCAACAGCCCAATACATTAACCAATACACTATTTAGCACCACAGACAAGTACCATGTAAAAGATTAACAGGAAAGGTCTGAGAAGAGTCTTGTGATGGTCGACAGATGAACTACATTCCTCCACCCGAGTTATTTACATTTTACACAGACATAAAAATTGTACTAATTTTGACAGGTAGTCGTTAATCCAGGGCTCTGTTCAGCCGCTGGACAAGCATACAAACAGCCACAACACAATAGTTTTCTTTCAAGTCCCAATCAGCAACATAATTATTATATGACATTCCTTAAAGTTGACTGATCAAAGACGGTTACCCTGACATTCCAACTGAAACATCACACATTTAAGGACATTAGGGACACGCATCAAATCCAGAGGAAACATTATAAGGAAGAGAAATTATTTCAAATCCTCATTGCTAAATGATTTACCTGGGCAGACAATCATAGCTGCAGTTAATAGACCAATTTCCGAATCGTCTAATTTCAGCTTGTTGAACATCTCAGCAAAATGATACTGTTCTTCAAAAAAATTTCCCATAGGCATTTGACGCATGATTTCACTGTAAAAGTAAAAATTCTTGATTACTCTTCAACCAAACTTATGGCATCAAGATTACGCTTTTTTTTATATTTGAACAAGAGTTCAAATCTTTACAATGTAAAGGATGAGTGGACTGAATGTACTATGGGAAGGAAGGTCACCTGGAAAATGTGGAGCTAATGTCCCAGCTTAAACCTCTTTTGTCAGGATCAGTTGTGTGACTGGCTGAGAGACACTAAGTCACTTTTACCATGGAAAATTAGATTGGTTTAATGCAAATAATAATTTTAAGACAACATAAGAGGGTAACTTAGAAACTCTGTACAAAGAGTGATTTCCACAAGAATATCTATGTATATCTATTATCCAATAATAATGTATACCGGTATTTTGTATAATATCTGTTCCTGTATTGACAGTCATGTTTCAAACACTGCTGCTGTATGAATCTTGACTGCAGATTCTGTTCTGACCCATTATAGAAACTTGCACAATCATCATCTAACTCTGATAGAAATGCTCGATGATAGCACCATTTTCTGGTAGCTGTTAGTGGCTCCAAGACAATGTTTGGCAATACTTTCAATGTATGACAGATAGCTAGGGCAACTGTCTCAAAAGCTTTCACTTCTCTTCATGTCAAGAGAATAAATAAATAAGTATCCTTACAAGAAATTACCAAAATCATTCCTGCTTGAAGTACCTGCCCCAAGCCAGTATCTTCTACATTTTGGTGGCTAAGGCAGTGGCACTGAGGGGCAGCATATTATATTGCAGTAAAGAGAAATGGAGGAATAGACATAATTAATCAAACTCCCGACTCCACAATGTTACAGAAAGATTTATGTCCTACCAAACATCTGTTCCTAAATTATATGTAAAGTAAATGAAACTAAATGATGCAACAGTTCAATAATCAATTGCTAACTTCTAATATGAAATTTACGTGTTATCCAAGACTCATTATTATCATTATTACTGAGCATTTATGCAGCACACCTTCCAGGAAGTCTATTCAGAAGCAATCCCAGTATAGCTACAGCTGAATGCAAGGAGCAAGGTTGTATGACTTCTAGGAGTCTAGGAACTAGGTAAGTGAAACATAATAGCCCACAATCCCACATGATAGGGTCACAGAAGGCAAAGCTCCTGGCTGTGTAGAGAGTGCGCTGCTATGATGGGCTGGATTGTATCAATCTGTCATACAATCATCAAATGATTAGAACTGTGGTTTTGTGATCACACTACAAAGCACCAACTGCTACACATAATCATGGTAAGAAAAGCTGGCACGCCTGAACTATGGGCAATGATTCAAGAATGCAGTGAAGTGTGAACGAAACACAAAATAAAATTACACGTAATTCAATGAAGCTAAAAGATGCCGCAATCACTTCTAACATGAAATGCGTTATTGTAGAAAACTGATAAGTTGTATTCCCATCATTGCCTTGATGCCTGGATTTTGTGTTGTTTTTTGTATAAATGATTAGGAAGAGTAACAGAGCTCAGCAAAATGCCTACACACCGAGGCACGAAGACGGTCATATCTGGAACGAACATTCCATCATCTGTAAAGAGCCGCGTATATCGGGTGAGTATGACCTCAAATGACCCTTGTTTGATCAAACCGATCTGATCATCCTGATGTAACTCAGAAAATCCTACAAATAAGACTTCCTTCAATCAACTGGACACAGTTTACGCCAACAGAAAATTTGTACACAGCATGTCTTTTATCAGCTCTAGATATTTCCATGCATGGTTGAGTCATGTCAAATATTATCACAACCTCTTTTGAAAACAGCCAATAGTCACATTATTTATTCACCAACATTGGTTTTATACATTTTCAATCAAGAATCATACTTTCATACTTAGCAGAATTAAAAAGATTAGAACATTTAATAGGTATGTACTTTTTACATGACATATTGGTCAACTCTTTATTTACTCTATGCCAATCCTGTACATCTGATAAATATACTTATACCTGGGCTTGCATTATTCAGCATTGGCGACACACAAAGCAATTATTTATTTCTACAGTTTATGGTATATCTAGATCGCATCAGCAGAAGCCAAAAGAGGACTTAAGCATGAACTATTTGTAGTATGCCAAAGTGTAACGTGGCCATTTCTAACCAATAGAATAGTGTATTTGAATTTTTTCTGTCCAACCGCCAGCATCTAAACAATGCTAGAACTGCAGAGCTGACTGGCCACTGCATACCAACTCGGTACAACAGTTGCAATAGTACATGAAAATCATAGCTATCAAGAAAATACTGTAATTTATACTTTGTGAAAGGGAGATCATCATCGTCACTTCCTGATGCCAGCTATTTGGCAGCGATGGGTAAGAATAAATTATCTTCATAGTCTTGGGCAAGGCCGTAGATAGGGGGTGTTTTGGTTTTGCGTGTTTATTCACCAACGTTGTTTCGGGGGGTGGTTAAAACCACCCCCCCAAAAAATGACAATGTAAAGGTTCGTTTTTAATGTGAAAAGGTAGGAAATACTAGCTTTTTAGGCGTAAAACACCCCCGAAATGAATTAATGTGAATGAAAAATTTGTAGGACTTGGAAAACACCCACCGAAACAAAATCCTGGCTATGGCCTTGAGTCATAAATGCGCTTTGGAGTAATACTCTGTTTATTATGGCAACAAAGTCTGTTTTATTATGGCAACAAAAGATAAAGGTAAGCAATTTTGTATAGTGACCATTTGGCCTCGACACTGTTCATTTTTCAGTGAATCGATCGGATAAGATCCTTCACCACCACTCGTTCGTATGAATGGATGCCATGCCATTTTAGGGTGCATTATAAATGCATATTTGTATTGTACTGTATTTGTCAAATCATTGCTTCTCTTAGTGTTAGACTAATCGATGGTATATTCTCTTCTGTTTTGTCCATTCAGCATAGACCTAATCTGCCTTTGAATCAAGCATATAGTGCATTGTGCGGGATTCCATCAATTGACCACTTTTCGTGTCCAAACCCGCCGAGTCTTCAATCTTCATTGAACGACTTTGCCTGGTTGCGTTGTTTGGATGCCTAATAATCAGTGATATTTCAGTTCTGAAAATAATTCGCAATTCTACTCCTATTTCCGTTCTTTTGACTGCATTTCAGTTCTCGTTCTATTCTCGTTCTCATAATAAATTTCAGTTCTAATTTAAGTTCTCATAATTTCAGTCCTAATTCAAGTTCTCAATTAGTTTCAGTTCTAATTCAAGTTCTCAATTAGTTTCAGTTCTAATTCAAGTTCTCAAATAATTTCAATTCTAATTCAAGAAAAAATTTCTGTTCGAATTCCAGTTCTTAAGCAAAATTCGTTCCATTTCAAACTCAACTCCAGCAGCTTTTATTCAGTTCCGGCTTTCGTGTAAAGGTAAAGGTATAGCGATTTTGTGTTGCGGTAAAGTTTCAGAACTACTCTGAGTTTTGTTTTCGTCCTGGAAAACGCTAGCTTTAAATTTAAATGTTCAATGTGTTTAGTCATATTCTTGCATATCCGAAATCCAGGAGTTTAAAACTTGTCCCGTAATCCAGTGCTTAGATCATTTCTCAAAACAGAGGCTGATCAACAAGCCGGTACCGACAGAAATGTCCACAACGGCTTTCTGATGGGCCGGGCCGCTAACATACACGCTATACTGATTTTTCATAAAACAAATTACAACATAATCATTATATATAATTTGTTAAACTTTGAAATGTTTTTGAAAGACGGAAAGTTGAACCCAAGATATTTTCGTATAACCACCAAATGTTATCAAAATATTTCAAATGCAACAAATGTTACAGCACTTTTAGCGAGAACACCTCCAGTATTGTGATGAATCATAAAAGTGCTTACATTTGGTGGAAATATCAAATGTTTACATTTCGTGGAAATATTAGCAAAAACCTGTTAAGTGTTTTTGAACCATCAAAAAACAGTGGGTGACGTCACTAAAAGTTGAATAACTTTTGTTCTGATTTAAATATTTTGGTGAAATTTTGAAATTTGGTAGTTATACGTAAATAATATTTACGTATAAAAATTTTACGGACTAAAAGGCAATTCATATTTACTAAATATGAATTGCCTTTTAGTCCGTAAAATTTTAATGAATTTGTACTTTTGACAGAAATATTAGCAAAAACCGTAGGGGATAATTTTTTTTATGAAACAGCTGTATATATCTAGCTTATATGTTGGAGGTACTGAGCAGACTCCCTGTACACCAATGACTAGAGTAAATTGTCTTTCAATCAATAAAAAATGTGGTTATGGTTATACAAAGTTGATCAATAATCAATTATTGTTCTCATATTCCTATATTTTGCAACACACTTCACATTACATCATGTCGAATGCCTTATGACTTCAATGAATTTGATGAAGATGTTCTAGTTGCTTTCAATACTTTTCAAGTATCTGTCCCAGTGTGAATAGCTGATTAATTGTGGTTCTTCCTGGACTGAAACTGTTTGCTTTGCTCAAAGAGCTCGTGCAATGTACTGTTTGTTCGTATTGTAATTTTAGTAATTTTGTGGATTTTATTGTTTTTGGTATGTTGGTTAATTACTGATTTTTCCAGTCTTCAGGTATTTCTTCCTCTTATTGAATATTTGTGACAAGAGCTATAACTACTGTTTCTCTGACTCTGTAAATTAGTAAAGCTAGTATTTTACCTTTTGTGTCTTTGATTGAAACAACTCTGAGCTCAAATTGCCCACAGTGTAGTTTAATTTCACAATGTACTCCTTGCATTTGTTTTTCTTGAAATCTACCTCTGCTTTTCACATTGTTTTTGCATCCAGTTTTTGTTGTTGTCTCAATGCAATTTCATTCTGGTTTCTCTAGAAAGCCAGCAAACTTATTTCTGTTGTGCTGTGTTAGTTGGTTGTTTGGTTATGTTTCTTCTATTTTGACTACTTCATCTCATATCCATTGAGTTTTTCAGTTTCTTGCAAGCTTATCCAGCTCTGTTGACTGCAACCTCCATTCCTTTTTGTATGTTTGACCACATAACTCTCTAACCTTTAAGATTTTTTTAGCCAAGGTTGGACTGGGAGTACTTCAAAGTAGGTAGTCCTGTAATAGCACTATAAAAGTTACTGCAACAAGTAAACAGCTTGTATATTGTCCTGATTGCTGCTCTGCATTCTCTGTCTGTCTCTGTCTCACTCTCTCATTCCCACTATATATATCTTCATTCATTTGTCAGATATCTTTATCTTGTAGACTTCTGGCATCATACCTGCAGTTTTCTGGTGGTTGCAGATGCAGGGTAAAAAAATTGCCACGACAATTGTGCATCACTTGTAAAATAAATTTGAATTAGAAGTTAGGGCATGACCAGAAATCTGACTTTGGTCTAGGTATAATACATACACCCACAGGCAGATATTCTGCGTAAATCCAATACACATGTCTTCATAAGTGACTTATCATTTAGCTGACATTATTATTAACTACATTCCTGACGGCAATGTTACTAATTCCTTAAATTAGCTCAAATGTGCATGGTAAGGACTGAAGTATATATTCAAGGAAGAGGTTCTTGTAAAAGTAAGACATCAATAATGAACTACTGTTCCTATCCCATTAGTTCTCAAGCATTAAGGCATAGTTTTTGCTCCATTCCACATATTTCGGAGCCTCTGATTCACACTTATGTGCGACTTTGCATGTGTTAAACATCTTTGTAATGATAATAATACAAACTGGCATTTCTTGTAAATTCATGATTTAAACTGAGTGTTTGATGGCTTTGGTATGATGCTCAAAAGAGGATTGTTTTATATTTCTTAGCAACATTTAGCTTTCCTCCAAATAAGGATTTCAACTTTGCAAATTCCTAATGCTGGTCTTAATTTCTTTCAGGTGTCTCTAACTTAATTCTACAATTAAACAGTAATTCTGATAAAGTTCTTATTTATCAAAACAAAATTATTTGCACAAAATTTATTGACATATATGAAGGCATGAAGACACTTCATTATGGTCTCATTGGTAGGGCCCGCTCAAAGGTTTCTGAATACCCTATGTATCAGACCAAATTACGCTGCGCATGTGGTCAATGCATCACAGGATTTGTTGTTGACCTCTTGATCAGCCAGAGCTAGTTATAAGTAAAAATGCAGCAAAGGTCGATAAACACTAAACAGATACTACTATGTGCTGGGCTAAAGCCAGTAACCATTAATATGTGAATATATATATATATAATTATATGTGATAGCCTTGTCATAAGTAAACAACTAACTCTCTGTAGTGGTAAGGACTCAAACAAGGCAATGGGCTCCTTATAGAAATGTGCCTACTCCCTTGAGCAACTTACTTGTATTTTACAAGTTGCTTAAATCTTACTCATTTAGCTGTGGCTGGGCTGGGACCCCCTCTGAGTAAGCATCTTGAAGGGCACTATTACATATTTCCTAAACGAATGGAATGAATGAACAAATTCAGAGCAGATAAACTGCTTCTGTTACCTTATCCAAATATTCACAAGGATAGTTACATGTTATATTTCTCTAAATATTTCCAAGTTGTGACAGATTCCTAGTATTATTACTGTGAAGTGATGCTGTTTTAATTCTTTCCGTGAAAAGGGAAAGAAAAAAAAATTCAACCACAACTAAATAAATTTCCTCCTACAAAGGATTTACCATTTTTCCATATAATCTCAGAACAAAAGATACCATCCTTTGCTCTAAAGCAGTTTCGACTACTACAGCTCGTGTTACTACTACTTATGTCTCATCGATGTCATCGTGGATATTAAACCACATGTTACGCAAGTTTCACTTGCAGATGATGGTAAGAAATTCCTAGATTTGGCAAAGTGGCATGTACGTAAACAGTTTTTGAGCCAAGATTATACTTACAGAGGCCCATACTCAATCATTCATGCTGTTTGTATTGTGTTTGGAACTATAATTATACATAGCACCTTTACAGTAACTACCGGTAAGCAGCCACACATTTCTAAAGAAAGGCTATCCTACTGCAGAACTTTTGCTGTGAATAGATCACAACAAAGGTCTGCGCACATGAGAACTGACCAAAAGAATACTAATTAAAACCTGATCAATGACTTCGGCAGCTGCACTGTTAAAGCACTGCAATCTCAGTAAAAATGTTCAGTAATCTGACATTACTTATCAGGCTATCAGGGAAAGAGATAGCAAAAAAACATACCAGGAATTTTCTTGCTGAACTTGACAACTCTTTTAATGACAGGTGCCATGTTGTCAACAAACTGGGTCCAAACCTTGGACGGATCCATGTTTGTCTTAGTCTACAGCGTAAACAACAGAAAGTTCCAAGTTCAAGAACACCTCAGCAAAGTCATCAAATTAGTTCTTTGAAAACAATCCATACAAATATAATACACTGGAATTTCAATTTTGGTAGTCAGACATTTATTACTTTTCCGGTTACTAGTCGACCCAAATGGTCGTCTGGTTTTGCCTCGCAGTTAATTACGTCGGATACTTATGACTAGGGCGACATCTGTTTCTTAAAAAGTCGATTCTCAGATGTTTACTATTACCGAGATAGCCTTAGAGACTTTTCTCGTTTTTCCGCTCCGGAGAGAGCAACTTAATTCAGAAAATCTTGGCATTCAAATATCGTCTTTGACTTTCGCCATATCGGATTAACACATTCCTCAAAACTCGCAAGGGATGCCAGGAACGAGATATGCCTCTCGAAGTGCGGATTACTATACTGCTCGACGCTGTCATTCTCTTCAAGTGCATTTTTGTCCAAATTCAATTCAAATTCGTTTATTGAAAGCAAATTGACAAGATCGCAACTTGGTACAAGAGCCTAAACTAGAGGATAGTTGCGTGAAGGTTCACTTTATAGATAAGAATAATGTGGGCTAAATTTTGACATTGCTTGAGTAATGTTATTAATTTAGTACATATTCTTAAATAGCACTCTATAAATAAAGTTTCAGTATTCTTTGGCTGGGAGAAGGTAATCGTGAGGCCGCGAGCGAAACTCATATCGCGTTTGAGATCGCGGTAGAGGAAGAAATCTCTGCATGCATATAAGTGAGCGAGTGATTAAAGGCGGGTGGCCGATTGAGTGTATAAGTGAGCAGTAGGCATCTAGTGTATAGCTATATATGGAGTGGAAAGACCCACCGATGAATTCTTGGATGGTGCAGCAGGGCATGACGACTAGAGACACAAGCAGATCGGCCACAGCCAACGAGACGAGAAAGTAGTTGGTGACGTGTTGAAGTTTCCTGTCTACACCGACGGCAACGCAGACGAGGATGTTACCTGTATCATAATAGCAGACGACACGATGCATACGTCAACAACACAGACCACCTACGTCAAACGCCACTCAGTAGGTAACCAATGGAAACGCACACCTGTAAGATCATCTGCCAGACTGCATGCGGCGCTGAACGTAGAACTAATTAGTAATTATAGGGAAATAAATAAATAAACGACGAACGGTGAACATAATGGACAAAGCAAAACAAGAAAAAATAAACGTGACGTGTGGTTTATAATTACTGTACATAAATTATGTAAAATAATATAATAATAGACTTCGTTTTTGACAAGTCAGACTGGCAGACAACAGTAGATTATAAATCCATTGGCCAAGTATATGTATACGATTGAATTAGCGATACAAGTTATTGTATACTGGAATCGAATGCAACCCCTTTTGTATATATATATATATATTTATATTGTGTGTATGAGTTTGTCAACGTATAGGTTTACATATATATTATATATCGATCCATATCTAATGATAATATACATACTCATTACGTGGTCCATGTAAGTCTTAATATACCATTATTTTGGTCGTGGCTGGGCTGGGAGCGCCTCTGAGTAGTTTCTTGAAGAGGCGCTATATAAATGTCCAGAATGAATGAATGAATTATCAAAGCCATGCATCATTTATCACAGAGAACAACTGACCAGTAATTGCTGGCAAATTGGAATAAAAGCTCATGCAAGCACAAAATACCTGTACGTTCACTCTGCTAACCCTGGGACTAGAGTTCCAGTCTAACCCCCCACACATACCTATCCACCTAACCCCACCCACCCACCTATTCCCACCCACACATACATACCTATCCACCTAACCCCACCCACCCACATATTCTCACCCACACATACATACCTATCCACCTAACCCCACCCATCTAATCCCACACATACATACCCACCCACCTAATCCCACTCACACATACATACTCACCGTATGCCATAACCCCGCCCACTGACCCATACACGTAGGAAACACACACATAGCCTATGTAATTCACATGTACATCTCTCTACTAAAATGATACTCTCATGTTATTCCAATAGACAACGTACGTACTTAAAAACATAAACATAAAAACACCGAAGAGCCAGAATTGAATCATTGCAACTTGGAAGAGCAACGACTTAATACAAGAGATCCTTCAATCTGTGGCCATGAATAATTGTGTGGAGTCTATTATCCCAGTAGAGGCCTATCACAGACGGAGAGTCTGAGACTATATAAGCATCGAAAGTCTTGAGCGAATTGCATGTAACCGACTGATGTTTTATGCGGCTCTTAATAAACCACCGAACCATCATCAACAATTAGGTCGCTGCTTATCTCTACTGCTGCTCTTAAAACCGCTTTTGTACAACCTCGAAACACGGACAGATCCTTAACCCTGAGTGGTTGGCCCTGCATGGTCGACCCTGGAAAATCGACAATGCACAGACGCCATAGAACTATAATATTAAAAATCGTAAAACTTTTCATCACTCTTTCAAAGACTTTATGCATAGAAAGCTTGTATAAACTACAAGGTCTATGCTTAAGTACGTGCTCAAACGCACAGAGACGACTGCTGTCTATTATTGAGTTAGCTTAGGCCTAGTATGTCTTTTTAACTGCATGGAAGCGTCGAGCAGTGACTTGAACGCCCTGTTCACACCATTAAAAGGGATGTATGTGAACAATCCAGATGTGTATAGGTGCGTGTAGGACTGTAGGTGTGTGTGTGTGTGTGTGTGCAATATAAGACATTGCTTCTGAGTAGTTTTTAAAGGGTGTTGTGGTATGATCGATTGAACAGACAGACAGGCGGACAGAAAAATAGACAGACAAAACTAGATAGAGACAGAAGGTGGAAACGGTCTTACTCTGTCTATTATAGATCCTTTGTTGTGCTGGACCATCTCTTTGAAATGCACAAGACGTGCTAGGCCTATATATAAGTTATATAATTATAGTATTATATAGTTATATATATATATAAAGATACTATAGGGGGCATATATGTGCAGGACAAAAAGCTATTATTGTTTTAACACACGGTGGATTAAGCTGAAGGCCGATCTCCCAACAAACGGAGCTTGTATTTCTCCGTGATTAACTAGGCGCACATCTCAACAATTTCATCGTGAATGACCCGATAGACTGATCCTAGGCCTATAATAATATTATTAGGTCCTTGGTCTCAGCTTTAAAACGACACTTAAGAGTAAACGATCACAGCTGCTTAGAGAAGCGGATTGGAAATAAGGAAAAGGACGCAGATTTCAGGTTCTCCCCGTCTCATTACAAAAGCTGGTGCATGCTGCATAGGGCCTAATAATAATAATAATCATAGAGATTTGAGTGCCATAGTTCGTAAGCAGTCGAAAGATATCAACGCAACGATTCAGA
>JAQFXW010000112.1:0-24513 GCA_034693945.1 Dendrobaena attemsi | reverse complement strand
AACATTTTTGGTCCACTTCTCTAAATATCTGGAAAATGTTAGGATGATTCATTGCCAGGTTTCAGAGATATATCAAATACAATTTGGCTTACTTTTTTGAACCACGGTGTATATCGATTAAAATGCAGGGAACACTATTGGAGATCTCTCCTAAATATTATCTAAAACAACTGCAAAGCAGCTGATATTAACGAACTACAACTGATAAACAGCAATAACTTAGGCCTGCAGATCATATATAAAAATATGAAATGGACAAAACATTTAGGCATAATAATTGTGCACTGATCATTGTAATCATCTTCGTTATGAAGGCGTTGTAAAATAAACGTATATTACACATACAACTCTAAAGTCGACTCTGTCGAACACAGCAGCTGTCGTTGACATTTCTAATGCGTATCTGTTGAGCTGACAACCCTCGACTTCCGAACCCAGTGACTTGTGAGAACGTGCACACCGTGGCTCAAGAACTTAGAGCAGCGCTGTTGTTCCATCTTAAGATGATCGATTGGGGTCATATAAGCTAAGAAAGGGAATGACAGTTTGATTAGAGAAGTCTACGATGCAACGTCAATGAAATTGATCATCGACCGACAGCGCCTAAGGCTCTATATAAGGCTCTAAGCCCAGCCAAACACAATGGCAACGTAGACACCTTATAATACAGGACAACATGGACAATCGGACTTATTATTTTCTGCGTGCATGCAGAACTTTATCAAATTGACCCGACTGAACTGAATGAAATTCGTTGTATCGGCCTAATGATTGAGAACAAGCAAGTGTCAATAATATTACTAGGGTAGGCCTATTCTACATGTGCTGTATACTGTATATAGGCAAACTTGAAAATTTGAACCTTTTGAATTTTTCCGAGCTGAAAGTTCTAGGATTGTCTGTAGCATTCAATTTAATCGAGTGCGGATAGTTGACAATTATTGTCAGAGTGACGAACGTCGCATATTTCTGTACTAATTGAAACATCTGGCCAATTATTTAGCGCCTTTTAAGGAACTCGCACAGACGTTAACGAGAAAATACAGATAAGTTACAGAATAAACAGAGGATCTAAGTAAAATCATTTGAAGTAATTTATAGTAAAATGGAATCTTATTAGATTGGATAGAGTGGAAACCTGGCTTGTAGCGCCAATAGTAGGTCTACAGAGAGATGGAGACATTTGATTAGTCTTTCACTAACGGTTACTCAGCGCCGTCGATCAATGCATTGTAGTTATCAACATTAGCGCTATATAAATTTATAATAATGAAGATAACAGCTCGAAACAGAGTATAATTGAATGCATTAATTTCTGTATAATATTATAATGAATAGTCGTACTTGAATTAATGATGCAATTGACTCTGTTGGTCAGATCAAGTAACGACCGATGTCACAGTTCATGGACGGGTACAGGAGTCAGTATAAGGAGGAGGAGGATGCTGAAGAGGAGGAGGATGCTGAGGAGGAGGAGGATGCTGAGGAGGAGGAGGATGCTGAGGAGGAGGATGCTGAGGAGGAGGAGGAGGATGCTGAGGAAGAGTGGATGAGGTCTTGTTATTAAAGCGGGTGTTGTTGAGGATGATGCTGTCCTGCTGCAGCTGGTGCTTCTGGTCCATCGTCAGTCGTCGACTGCTGCTGCTGCTGCTGCTGCGGCTGCTGCTTCTGCAGAAGGCGACTACTCGCTGTCTGAACTGTCTCCTGAAGACGCAGTAGATGATGAAGTTGACGGAGGAATTGGCCGAGACGACGATGTTGCTGATGTGGAAATAGTAGAAGTAGACCATTCCGCAGAAGTAGCCTTTGTCCTGCAGGGCGTAGTAGAGCAGCTGGTTGAGAAAGGCGGGAGTCTGACAGACGACGAACACCAGGATGATGACGATCATGACGAGGGTGAGGTTCTGCTCCTGGTCGTCGGCGCCAGATCCTCCCTGTCCCGCCGGAAGCTGGATCGCCCTCAGGCGCTGCCTCGACATGATCAGTTCACGGATGAGACAGGCGTTGAGAACGACGAGGATGAGGAGAGGACCGAGAAAGACGAACAGACAGTAGAGAACGTTTTCGTACAGGATGTTGTAGATCGGTGACTGTTTGATGCTTGTAGAGACGGCCTCCGGAAGTCCTTTCGAGTGCTCGATGCGGCTCTCGAAGAACCTCGGAAGGTTGTAGAAGACGATGATGGCGGCTAGGACGACGACCTGACGCCTCGCCTGGGTCATCGTACACCAGAGTGGTGCCTGGAATGGCCGGCAGATGGCCACGTAGCGGTTGACCGCTATCAGGACCGTTATCCAGACTGTCCACATCTGCGTGACGTGGACGAGCGGCCAGACGCAGACGGTTATGTAGGCGGACAGAGGGCTCGAGTTGTCGTTGAGAAAGATGATGATGGCCGTAAAGATCTGCGAGAATCCGGTCGTCAGTAGGAAGAGGTTGTCTGCGCAGGCCATCACCTGGAGCAGGAAGGTGGCCACGTGACTGTGGCGCTCCCAGCGGAGAACGGCGAACGACAACGAATTCCCGATGAGACCAAGGACGCAGAGTGGACCGAAGATGACGACATAGACGACTAAGGTGAACCAGGTACACTGCGCCTCTTCCATCGCCTGCGATGTGCTGTTCTCGTCCCCACCACCTCCGCCGCCGCCGCTTCCACCAAACGAGGGACCCTTCGTCACCTCATGGTCCCCTGCTCCACCACCCATACCACTGCCATCAATCACCGAATGTGTCGGGTACATAATATTCTCTTCAATTAGAAGACGACCTGCGTTGAAATGATTCTCTGCTGCTTGTGACTCTAGAGCACTTTGCTGCCGGTCTTTTGACGCCGCTGCTCTCTTCTACGCTCTGTCCATTCTACGACGATGCTGCACGCAGTCCGTCTCGAGTCTCTGCTGCTGCTACAACTGCTGCGGCTGCAACGGCTGCTGCTGCTGATGCTACTTACAGCTACAGCAGCTGATGCTAGTGCGGTCGTCCGATGGTACCTAAAGAGCCAGTTCTGATCCCCACGCATTCCCTACAGATCCCTACTTCTATTCAGACACCACCATCACCACCACCACCAACATCCGTCTGTTTGCATCAGATCGACACCGTTCTTATAAACTTCTGTGAGGGCGCAGCTGCTGCTGCTGATGCTTCAGCCGCAGGTTGAGGCAATAAGAGCTGAAATGATTACAAACAACCAATATCATCGCATTTGCACGTTTCATAAGTCTCTTTCATCACATGTAGAAGAAATCATTAACAGATAATTATGTAATCATATAATTTTATATATTGTGTACACACATGTACAAGTGTACATATAATAGCAGCTATACGCTGTCGACTCTTATAAACATTGTATCAAATATTATATATACTATCACTTTCATATTTTCGTACAGATCCATTGACCTAAAGTCCTAGACGCTAAATATAGGCGTGGCAATATAAGAGTTGGTCTATAGATGTGAGGTTACCTGATGTGTCATATAGGCCTATAATTATATACATATATAATTATGTATATTTAATATTTAGATATTTATAAATGTGTGATGTTGTGTGTATAGTAGGCTAGTGTGCATGTGGTTTGGTGTGCATAAATAAATCGAGGCAAACAAGATCTGACCAATTTGTGACTCTCCACTGCAAGCCCCATACTGCAATGAACACGCAGCGCCGTCAACAAGACATGCAAAGGCTCTATTATTGTATCCGCGCAATAATAGGTTTCGATATTCATAGACGTTCGCTACAAATCCCACATCATCTAATCTATAGCGGCTCCGTAATTGCTTTCAGTGAAACACTCTTCTAATTATATCTGACACACTGGTCCCCTTCTGCTGGCCACTTGTTCTAATAAATTAAGCCTGCGCTGTTCTGACGGGGAAATGCGAATCAATAGAGGCCTAAGTCTGTCATGTTCAGTAATTATGGATTACTAAAGAAAAAGCCAAGGAAATGCTTGTTATGATGGGTATTCGATGGCAGCGTCTGTTTGGATCGAGTCGACTACACATGCAGCCATCTTAAAAATGAATCAGTCTGCTGTAATGTTTTATGCTTAACGTCGTGTCGTGTAATCTGGTGGAATCCAATCTAAATCAAACGTGGAAATGAGACAATAAATTGTTTTTCAATTCACGAAGCGTCAAACTATGATGGGTAGAAATGAACCACTTTGTATTATAATCCGATATTAGAAGTACAGTTAATGAGTTTCATGGAGACAGCGGCGGAACAGTATAATATGTCACCTATAAAAGGAGAGGCAACGCCTAGGGTCGTGGAGAGATCGCACGAACTAACCATAAGACATAATATAGGATTCGTCTTCCTGCATTGAAAATAACAATTACAGTTCGCAGAAGGAGACACTCAGATATTTGTCGATAAAATAAAAATAGACCCTATAGAGTATAATAATTTCGCTTTGGTTAGGTTGTGTCATCCAGGACTTGTTCAACAAAACAGAACTATATAGGCCAATAGACGAAATCCCATACACAGATCTAGGCCGACCTTGCCTTTGATCGCTTAATTTACATAATTTTCATGATCAGCTGTATGTGTGATGATCTCACAGCTGTCACAGTGGGCCTAGTACAATGTACATGTACATGTAAACGTACTGTCATGTAGGCCAAATGTACTAGAATGTAGGACCTACACCATGCAAATTTCTCAGCTACCCAAGAAAGTCGCGTCAGTAGGGCCGATACCAGTGTATACCAGTGATTCCGTTAACGCCGGAATTTCCGGAGTCCTGAACACACCAGGACACAAAATTTAGAGTCCAAGTCAAACGAAGTGGAGTCATGGACTCCACACACACCCATCAATTTTTGTAGTCTCATAGTTTTTTAAGTCTATAGGCCTATACGGTAGCAGGCTATCTGTAAAGACTCTGAATTTCATAAATAGCCAAAGCGAGAGTGCGAGTGACCAAAGGCGATGTTTTGTGCGAAGAGTGGACCTAAAAAAGCTTAAAAAGGACATTGGCCCGTGAGCGCGGAAATTTTTTGTACCTTTTTCTAATGCAATATCATGTGACACACGGTATTTGGACGCCGCGCTAATTTATTTGGGAGTCCATTCACAACTGATGGGTGTCCATGGATGCCGCATCTTTATTTCTCTGAGTCCCACCTCAAAATTTTGGAGTCCCGGACTCCAGGACGCACACTAACGGAATCGCTGGTGTAAACCCATCATATCAAATATCAAGTCCACAATGGCGGTACTTGCTGCGTTACCAGATGAAAACCATGCAGGGAGTCAGCAGTAGATCAGGCCAAGAATACGACTGCAGCGTGATGCTACGGTGGTAAACGGTCATGACGGTGGTCGTGTGGCGGTGAAGAAGTAGAGCAGATCCCTCGAGTACAGAGTTCAGGTTCAGTCGTGAGTAGAGAGCATGCAGAAGCAGAGGAGAAGGCAGGAAGGAGGTGAAACTGACAGACGAAATACTATAGTATTATAGTATTATATGATAAGCAAAGTGGGGACGGGAGGGAATCTGGCTTCATATATCTGGTGCAGCATAGACTATTAGAAGGATCGGTTGCACATGGGTATAATGTCAGAGAGGACGAGACTGCGTGTCCGTGCGGTCGGGCCGAGATGGACAAAGATTAGATGACGAAATATAGCGTAGATGATGGTAGACTATATTGGAGCATATACATGTATTATATCGACATTTGAGACCCGCCTCTCTCTGTCTGTCTGTCTGTCTGTCTGTCTCTGTTTGTCTATCTCTATCTGTCTATCTCTGTCTGTCTGCCTGTCTCTCTCTGTATTTCTCACCGTCCTTCGTCTCGTCGTCATCGAAAGCCTTCAGTTTCACTTCAAAGCGATGATTGGCTACAGTAGCTGACCTCCCGTCTAAGGTTCCATCTCGGGACTGCTCCTCAATAGTGGCTATCATAGGCCATGAATTTAAATAAACTGACTTTCCGTGGAGTCATGGCTCAGATGATACCTAGAGGCTTTAACGGACCAACCACCTCAGGAGGCTGTCTCGTTGCTGCTTCAGACATCGACGCAGCTCTGTGCCTGTCGTCCAATCGCCTCCGGATGAACCTCATGAAAACCCGGCTCATCCCTTGGCAATTGAGCGGCTAACTGACGAGCGACGTAACTAGGAATTTCTGTTTAGGGGGCTCAAGTCGAGTTAAGCCTTCAACACGGCCCTTAACGATTATAAGTGGTCTGCGGAGCGTCGTAAGCTCCCCCAGTGGGGTCTGGGACGGAGTCCCAGAAACCAGCGAGATTTTGATAATTTAATGCCAACTGGAGTACATTCTGGGTTGCTGTTTACTTCGTTTTTTCTATGTTGATTTTGATCCTCCAACTATAACTGGGGTTAGAGACGCCCCCACATGTTTTCCACGTTGTAAACTCCCCCAGCGGGGTCTGGGTCAGAGCCCCAGAAGCCAGCGGAATTTTGATATTTTGATGCCAAATCTAGTACATTTTGGGCTCCCATTTACTGACAATTTTCGATGCTGATTTTGACTTTCTAACTATAACTTGGGTTTAAAACGCCCCCAAGTTCTCGACTAGTGCTATGTCACCATACATGTATGTGATAATTATATTGACCCAGCGGGTCCCTCAGAAGCCAGCGATATTTTGGTGATTTGATGCCAAATGGAGTACATTTTGGGCTCCTATTTACTGACAAATTTTCTATGCTGATTTTGACTCTCCAACTATAACTGGGGTTAAAAACGCTCCCAAATGATGTTTTCACTAATGTTGCACATCCACGTAAGTGACAAATTGACCCAGCGGGGTCTGGGCAGAGCCCCAGAACCTCGGAAGCTGGAGACATTTTGGTAACTTGATGGCAAGTTGAGTACATTTGGGACTTCGTTTGATAAGTTTTTCAATGCAGATTTTGAACCTCCAAGTCTCCAACTATAACTGGAATTTAAATTGTCTCCAAATGTTTCCAAGCTCAGTTCGACAAAGACTACTATTAGGCCCTAGTAGCCCTGCAGGTATGTTACACCCACAAATTATGACAATCCCAATGGTGAATAGGACTACATGTACATTGTACCTCGTTACTTTCCTTGGAACTATGAAATGAATTTGCTCTTCGAAGTGAAAGACTAGTGGCAGTCGAAGAGTGTAAAAATTTATCTTAGTCTCTGGGGGAAGAATCAATGGCCTAAGCCATAATAGTCTGATATCAGAGATCAAGACGTTGAAAGACTGCTGAAACATAAACTCTGACTGTTGCGTTTGCAGTGTCCTTAAAAGATTCTAATTTTTAGCCGTAATCATACAATGGCTTGACTTTTGTTTGCGCGGGGCTTCAGCTTCGTTTAGGGGGGCTTCAGCTCCAAGCCCAACGCTAATTACGTGCCTGTAACCGACGATGCACTACACTGAGATTCTAATGTTTATTGCTTGGAGAATTTGCACAAAAGACTGAGATTCTAATACTTATTGCTTACATGTATTATGGCTTTGAGACTGTTGCGCTCCATCGTCCAGCGTTGTTGTGTCTCAGTCTCATACATTTCTGTTCCTATGTGTACTCCCTTTATCTGTTGCATAGAATGTGACCTGTTTGTTCTTCAATAAGAATAGCAGCAGAAGAGAACAGAATCTTTCTAATACGTAAATCAAGAGTCCAGAGTGTTCCCCCATAGAAGGCGTTGGGTCTTAATGCAGTTGTAATCTTAAATTATCGACCTGCCAAGTATGAGAGTATAAGATCTAAAGCAAGAAATCGATCACAAGTTGCTGAAGCAAAGACGAATTCCTTTTGTCTCAGAGCTAGTTCATCATGGCACCAAGCAATGCCTACAGTTGCAGCCGTTACTATACATGTAGCCCAATATGTACATGTGTGTTAACATTTAACAATGATTTCAGATTTAAAGCTGTGCAACTCTTCACTTTATATGCAGTCTGAACTTCTCGCTCAACATATAAGTAAGCCATGTATGCCATAAATTCCCATAACATTCCGATTGACCTGTTTGTTCTTCAATAAGAATATCAGCAGTGGCTCTCCTCATTCTATTTAATCAACGCATCATTCTGCTGACGTAGGTATAGCCGACACAATAAGAATTTCGTTGTAGCATAGACAATTTCTATAGCAGCGTCAGTATTGCAATCACTTTCTATAGGAATCCATCTTATTAGAATGTGAAAGACAAGAGCTGTTCGCTTGGCTCTGTCCAGAGTTCCTGTCTATCTAGCTAAGATCAACTGATGGAATATTATTTTACCTTCAAACCGATTCCATTCGCAAATTGCTTTCGTGTCACTGTCACAGCCAGCAACACTTTAAGGTCCTGACATCCACACACATAGGCCTACACACATGCAATAGAGAGCGTCACTAGGCAACCTCCAATAATTTATTTCCACTCACCGTCTGATTCAATCGTCTCTGTGTCTCGGTAGATCTGCTGGTCAAATTGCGAGAGAAGGCTTTAATTGTAAACAGTCGACGACCTTGGAATTGTTTGTCCGATTAATTAATTCACTTGAATAATAGCATAATTGCATGCCATAATATGACATAAGGGCCAACCTATTTTCGATTCTTTTATATTTAAATGCGCTATCACAGTTTCATCAACAGTGAAGATCGATGACTGAGATCTACATCTAATTTCTTCTTGGAGTGTAACCTCAAAGGACAGCGATCATAATTTAATAGAACAAGACATCAAAGCAAAAGAAGATGCCTATCCTCATATGGCTGTCTCTACGTAAAAGCTGCAATCCTAGGCAAGTAGACCTATAATGTATTTTTTAAACCTAGGCATCAAAACCATGAGCCTATAAGTCTAGAATACCTCTAGGTCTAGACTCTGATCACAGGCGCTTTGAACGCAGGCGTATACGGTTTAGATATTAAATTAATAGAAGTCCGTGGATAATTCCCGTATTAATCGAAATATTGCGTAATCGCTTTCAATGGACTGTTTCAGGTTAATTCTCTCCTCCTCCGGTTATTCGATCCAATCAAATTAGAATTCGAAGCACTGTCTCCTCCGCGGTCTGTGCCGACTATAATTGTCCAGAGGCCGCTATCTGCTCTCGAATTGATTGCTGCAATTCTCTTCTTTTTGGCCTACGTCGTGTAGGATGCCCCTCTCCCCTTCAATGTGTGCTCAATGCAGTTGCCATGCTAACAGCCCCCACTTCCCCGCTTATCTCTCATCCTCCTTTACGTCTCAAAGGCTTAACCTGCTCCCTCTCTCACTGCTTGAATCCAGCTTAAGGTTATCGTTCTTGGCCTGGCTCCCAAGTACCTCCTCGGTGGCTTCATTCAGCGACCGTCTTTGGCCAACTGATTCCGTTCGCATCCCTCACTTGAAAGTCTTTACCTGTTTGTTCCACGAGCGAAGATTTCCATGGCCAAATCGAAAGCTATATTATGGAATCATCCCCTCCATCGATTCTGTAGGACGTCTTCGAGATTCCTTATGCTTCGTATATACCATTCTTTTCTCTCGAGGGTTTTTGCACTGGGAATGCTGCTGATTTGCGTGCACTGTTGAGAGGCGCTTTAGAAGTTTATGAATACTATACAATATAATGTAATTAAGCTCAGCATCGAAACTGTGAGTTTAGGTTTAGAGTGGCCCTTGGCCTAAACTATGATCATAGGCGCTTAGGACAAAGGCTCTTATGAAGCGAAGACTTAGAGGAGATTTCTTTCAGTGCTTTTTGATGATCGAGCCATCGAGGAGTGAAATGGCACCGAAAGAGTGGAATCCACTGAAATGCAGAGGAACACTTATTGAGCGATGCTTCAAATCGTTTAACTCCGGACTAAAGCAGATCCTGAGACGTTTGTCACGAATTGAATCGATGACAGACAGATCGAACAACCGTCTGGTCATCTGTTTCTACCCGCATGACGATGACGGGCGAGGTATAGAATGGAAATATGGAGGATAAGAAGAGAGGAAGAAAGATAGAAGAAGGAGAGGAAAGTGAGAAAGAGGAGGTGAGAAGAAAACAAGAAAAGAGTAATGACTATATCGAAGGAAAGAAACAAGAAGCGCTGACGGAAGGAAGAAATGGGAAGAGTAAGAAAAGAAGTAGAGGAAAGATGAGTTTATGGGTAGAAGGAAGAAAAACAATATATAGCGTTAACGAACGGGTTGTGATGGGCGGATACAAGGTTGGATGGATAGATGGACGGATGGATGAATGAATCAACAGATGGACGGATGGATGAATGGATAAATGGATGGATCAACGGACGGATGGATTAAATAGAAATGGTTCAACGAAAGAAGAGATACGGATGTTATGAATGATTCTTTGATGCTCGACCGTCGTCTGAATCTCTGTCATTTCTTTCTCTCTTCTGCGCGCATCTAAAATGACTTACATGTACACATCTGCTGTTGATGGATGAACTGCTTCTCTAATGTCAGAGATTGTCAGAGAGACAAGGGCGTCAGTTAAATGCATTGAACCAGTCTCCTCCTCCCTTCTCTTTCTACCAACGGTGCACGTCGTTCTACTCCTCCTTTCATCTTCCTCCTCCTCCTCCTCCTCCCATCCTCCTCCCATTCTCCTCCTTCCATCCTCCTTCCATCCTCCTTCCATCCTCCTTCCATCCTCCTTCCATCCTCCTTCCATCCTCCTTCCATCCTCGTCCTCTGTGTCTTCCCAATCCCATCTGCGCAGAGCCCATTATCGTCCTACACACCGAGCCAATCGACCGCGTTGCCATTAATAGCTATCATCATGATCCGTAGCATGTGTCGTCTCAGATACGAAGACATATCGCTAAACAGACGAACTGCCTAATTCCATCCATTCTTCTTCGAACCTCTTTTAACATAATATTATTATTATATTTGTCTTGAGCTCCGATGTTTTGTGCGATCTTCCGATTATAGTTTAGCGTTGAACTTTCTCTATTTACGCTTAAGCCCAAAGACCGAAAATAATAATTATACTGTGGCCAAAATTTAATGTTCGAAGTCGGCGATGAATTTGGAAAAACGCGGATGTAAATATAAATCGATTTTTCTATAGCGACGGTATATATGGTCTCGACTCTCTTCATTACATGTGCAATGAATTGATCGGGTGAGATCCTTCACCCCGCTCGCCCGTTTGAATGGACGCTAAGCCATTTAGGTCCCCGGGAACGGACCGTGCTAGCCCGAGATTTTCCGATCTCTGTCAGTGCGCCGGCACCGAGGCTCCAACCGGGGTTGACGGAATAACCGGCCGACTCGCTCCCGATGTAGCTAACTGCGCGGATGAGCAATTGTGAGCCCTATCTGGCAATCAATGTTTTACAACCGATTTCAAGGTGTACACATCTATACAATCTCAAAGTGTAGTCATCATCTGAAACAAAATCAAGTGCATATGAGAAGCACATCAAGTACCACTCTAGCAGCATTCAGCATCATATTTTCTGACGAAGACTTTAAAAGCAGAGATGATCATAAGCTGGACCATTTGCACAACCGGCGGACTATTGAAAACGCTGGTTTGTCTATAGGCCTAATTAGTTACCAAGGTCAGTTGCAATAATCGATTAGGAATGGAGGGTCAAGGAGGTTAAAGGTCGCTGAACGGACTGGATATTACTAAGAGGTCATCGATTTCATGCGCTACAAAAATGCTCTATAGAATAAAGGGCTATAGAAATATTATGATATACAAACCATGAGACACGACATGAAACAAAGTATTCGCCTGTTCCGAGTGTAGCAGAACGGAATAAATCAGAAGATAACCGATAGGGATTATGTTTGTCTGATCGTAAAAGCCATAGTATCCTGCCTCTGAATACTAATCATGCATCGTAGGTCCTGTACAAGAGAACTGTTTGCCAGGAAACGCTGTAGCTTCCTGCAGATCTGTGACTGCATGAGTCAGACATCGTGTGTGCAGAGGCCGGGAAGTAGAAAGAGCTGCAAATGGTCGGTAATGACATCATGACACGACGCCATGAAAAATAGATTGAAACTGACTTTTATATGATGCCTATGTCACGCAACTAGACCTATCTCTGGTCAAATCGAAAGCGAAGCTTTGACAGTTGATCTAGTCTGAATGATGAAGTGACTCCAGCCAGGCCTGAACAGGTTCACAAACCAGACGGAAAACTATCCTTAGAAAGGCCAGCAAAACTTCTTTGAAATAGGAATATTCGTTAATAGCCTACAGCAACCAAAGTGCAGAGCGATATAACCTAACCTTGCGTAGGCCTACAGATGCATCTTAGACAATATCTTCTTATATTTAAAGTTTAATTCACGTAATATAGTATGAACGATAAAGAGTTGCTTAGATGTGAGAGCCAGACACCAGAGACCGTTTCTGTCCGCAGCAGCCTGAGTGCGCCCCTCAAGATAATTCTCACGTCACGTTTGAGCCATGATGCTTTATACTACTCCCCGAAAGTGCAAATAATCTTAGGCGATGGTAGGCACAAGCAGAGTTTTGTGTGGTCAAGACCTCCCACTGATACGTTTCCTTGTTACTGATTTCAACGGTAGCAACACTAGCTGCAAATGTCGATTTAAAATCGTCAAAAGTTTATCACAAGAATGTCCATGTAACTATATTGGTTGTATACTCTATTGCAAGTACAAAATGTAGTTATTCTGTTGAGCACCAGGTTTTTTATAAGAAATTTGTTACAACTGCACAATCTCAGCCTCTAAGCGGAGTCCCAGAAGCCAACGAAATTTTGACAATTAGATGCCAAATGGAGTGCACATAAAATATAAAAATAATACACTTATCGTTTTACATGCACTGCTATCTATAAATTCTACTGATGTACTTCTAGCACTCGGTGGATGCAGTTATAATAAGACTTAGTAAATGTAATGATCCATGACTAAGGGGTTTTTGATAAGGATAATTGACTCTGCGGTAACAGATGCACTTATAAGATGTGTTCGTCATTTCATGCAAATGTCATTTTGGCATATGATGTACATAGGTTGAATGGCTGAGTAGCTTCGAGCCGTATAATTATACTGCAGGGACAGCCCGATAAGCAAATTCTATGATATGCAGCCACACAAGATCAGATATCCATCTTGAATATGAAAAAGCGTCTATTGAAGAAGGGACGTCATGGAGTTTTTACAGATGGAACCCAAGGGCAGAAACCTTTTTTGATCGGCAGAATCAGATGGTCGTCATTTCGTGATAGGAATTATAAACGCCGCGTTGTCTGTAGAATCGTAAACACAGTTGTCAGATGAAAACGTGAGATTCTGTGTTGTTTATCAGGAAACGAGAATTGAGATTTGGAGAAAACGGGGACACAATGGACCCCAGTCAGAAAATGCGCAAGAGATGAGCGAAAAACAGAGTGTATACGTATTGCATACTGCATGTCTGAAGCCATACTGATGGCACTGTGTTTAACGATTTCTAAAGCGTCTATTCCAGAGCGAAATGCTCAAATGTGCTCCAAGTAAGAAAGAGCCTCGTGAGAATATAATAGTTTGAATACATCGGACAGAAGCCTATCATGGAACGAGTCAAAGAGGAATCAAGTAATTCCAGACAAAGAACCAGCAAATACATAGGCACGATTCTGTGGCAGTAGTAGCCTGAGACACCGAGGTAAACCTCAAAGACATTTTCAGCTGCATCCAAGAAGTACTAAAGGCGATCGGTCGCTCAAACCTAGATGCTTACCAGCAGACTGTGACCGGCGGGCTAGCTAGGTTGTTCAGTCGGCCGTGACCTTTGCAGCAGCAGCAGCAGCAGGGAAGAGGAGGCATCCGTTGATGATGCAGACTGAGCGCTGGTCGTTTGGCCGCTGGCGACCAAGCACAACCGCACAACCTCAGTTGGACTGACGTTCACAGAGAATTACACTTAACGCTATGAAAGAGCAGCTCACACTCTTCGTTACTCTGCTCATCCGAGTTCATTAGTCTGCTTACGTTAAAAGCGTCTCTGTTGGCATCAATGCTTCTCTCGCTCCCTCTGCCTCTTCTCTCTCTCTCACTCTCTCTCTCACTCTCTCTCTCTCTCCTCTTGCTGCGTGTTTGCGACGCTTTCACCAAATTTGTTCCCTCTGCTAATCGATCAAACGATGCCTGAAACACAATGAATTGCGCTGTTCAGAGGTCAATCGAATTAATGCGATGCACGGTTAGCATGACAGCAGCTGCTGCAGTCCTATATACATGTAGGGCGCTGTAGCAACTGCTGTTGCCCTTAAACGAACCTCTTGAGATCTTAAAACAGACGCATGAGATGTTAAAAGTAGCTTATATTGAGACCATGCAATACACGTGGATTTGTTTTATATCGTTATCGACTCATTCAAAAGATGTATGGTCTGAGAGTGGTCGTGACCTTCTAACTGACCTTTGATCAGATGACCTTGAGCCAGATAGTGAGAGCGATCACATAATTTTATGTAACCGACCGAATTACCGACCCAATTGTGTTCGGGAAAAACGACTTTTAATGGAAATGTTAGACAATTATTATCAGTAAATACTCATCGACATTTAGGCTAGAAGCTTAAGCTGTAAACCATTTTAATTATGGACGTACTTTGGTTGAAATATAAAAGCGATTGACTACTGTCATCTATTGAAATCGTTACAACGAAGTCATTTACATGATTATTGAAGTATATAAGATGTCGCAACAAATTATAATTACGCATTATTTAAAAACGACGATGTTATTTATCAATTCCACATTTAAATTGATTTTAATTATTATAAGCTTATTTAAATTATGTCAGACTATAATTATATATAATTGTACTTAATGTGAACACTTAGGCTACGGCCTGTATAAAAGCCTCAATAACTGTTCCACTTTTCTTAAAGCATTTTAGGCAAAGGTCTAGCTAGCTGTCTTGACAATATCAAAGCACGGAAGTTTCTGAAGTGCCAATTACTTGAGCAATTCACTTGGCGTTAGATGCGACCGCGGCTTAACTTCTTTACTTAGACGAGGTTCTTACACTTGTTCGATATTCTTAGTTTCCTATGTCGGGCAGTTTTCGATGTATGACTTGGCTACCCCCAAAACACAACGCTCAGACGATTCAGCCAACTGACGTTTTTCTTAGAGGTTCCTTTAGACCGAGTAGGGCAGTAGGCCCTAATGTTCAGCTCCTAAACGAACATTTTCTAATTAACTATTTTATGCCTTAACCTAATTATTGTTTAGTTCACATTGAAATTTATAACACGCTGTTTTCTCTTGGCTCAAGACCAATGTCTAACACTTATTTTTTCAAAATTTGCAATTGAATCAAGTCATTGTGCACTCATTTCTTTTTCCGAAGGCTTTTAAAAAATAAAAGGACTTGTTGATGATTATGTCAAGATCAATACGGTTTTTAAATATTTGCTGGTAATTTTACGGGCTCTTTTCTCCCGGACACAGTGTATATGGACCAAGTAATGAAAATCACTGACAATGCAGAACACAATAACCTTTATCTCTACACGTCTCGTTGTCAGGCCAAAGCATGCAGAGCAACGACGAACGTTATCTGCAGACTTTTAAAGACTTTACAGGCGCATACAGCATCAGTCAAGTTTTATGCTCAACTGGAGCTACTTACTTTTGTGGTCGTCTGCGCAGACATGAGACGGCAGTCAGACACAGTCAGTGGCAGAGTCGTGATTTCCTGCATATATACAAAGACCGGTTTGTCATAGACTAGAGGCTCGCCTATATGTATACCTAAGATCTTTGGATATAACCATCCTGTACAATAATCCAAGATAATGGAGAGTGGAGTAATAATAGAACAAAGGATTGAGGGCAAAGCGATAAATCTCTTCTTCTCGGCTTTTCCTCGTTAACCGCGCCTACTTTCAAATTGGTCTGGATTTTTAAGAATACTAACCGGCAAATAGAGATTAGCCCTAATAGGCGTGTCAAAGATATGGAAAATTAAAGAATATAACTGTCTTCTAAACTGTATAGGAAGAACAACTCCATTGTCATATAAAGCCAAACATGTAGCGTCTGATTTTACAGAATACCTACTACTACTGCATGCCTACTTCGATAAATGCCAATTATCAATGTCTACGAAACCTTAAGCCATAATTTGATTGAAATACAAGTATAAGCACATTTAGATACACTCCCAAAATAGACCTGCACCTTATCATGGTGGGTTGGATGATGAACGGGCAAGTACATGTAATGTTTGCTGGACCTGCTGAGGCCATCGGTGGAGAAGGCCTTGGCTAAAGAAGCACAGCGATACTCGAGGTGGACACACTGGACAGGCTCACCAGGAACCCTGAAAGTGGTGGCTGGCGCTAGAGGCAGGTGTTGGAAGGGCGAAAAAGGTCGATGAATTGGCTTACCGGCTACCGTACCCTGCCGGGAGAGGACTAATCACCACCGGGCACAAAGACCAAGAAACCTGAACATGTAACGCCATTCTGAGGCCTCATCGTCGGCGCATGGCTGACGGTGGGGAAGAAAGAAGAAGAAATTTGCACTTTCACCAGACGTTGAAATGAATAACGTGAAATAGGCTTTTCCTGAATGTTCGTTGTTCACAGCTAGGCTATTCTTACAACTTTGCTGTTCTTAGGCGGTTAATGACTTATTTGTTCTTAGCCTGTTTGTTCATGAATGTCTCGTTCTTGTGCTGGTCATGAGTATCTAAATATGGTTGCCAAAGTGGCTATTGTTAGTATTTTGTGTATCTTCAAATGCTTTTCCACGTTATTTAATGTCATACATGACGGGATCGAGTATAATTCAAAAATAAACAAGAGAGTTCATATGTGCATAAAATATAGACGTACTGTGTAGTCTAAAATAGATGAACTGTTGACCACGTGATGTTAATTTTTCATCCAGTTAGTGTAAAGCATAAGCGATCTACGCAAAGCTCGTGATGAGTTGTAAGCAGAAGCAGAGGTGTATCTAACTGGTGTGCCTACAGAAGACTTCGCCGCTGTCGGAGGAAACTGGGTGATCTGCCTGCTGCAGAATGGTGGCAACTGCGCCGCCTGACAGGTGCTCTTAAGAAGCCCGCGATAGCTGCAAGTGTTCGGACGAGGCGAGAATATTTAGCTGCGTTGAAGTGTCAGCAGACGCTGTTGCCCTGCCTCCTTCTCACAGCCAGGTCGCAATTACAAATAGATATGAAGGGATCCAGCTAAGACCGACCGACCGAACAGCGGACAGAGGGCACTTGAGGTGCCATTCCGGACGTTTACCAGGGCTCAAAACATGGCATCCATTGATTGATGACCTTCGTCTCTCCGCCAACAAGAAACCTCTTCTGTAAATAAGTGGCCAATGGTCGGGCACCCGCGATTAGACCGCGACTGCATGGGATCTAAATATACAGGGTGTTTATTAAAAAAATGGTCCCCTACGCCTTTTGCCAGGATTTCAGTCAAAAGTTGGAATTCTTTAATAAAATTTCACAGACTGAAAGGCAATTCATATTTGCATATAAGAACCAAATTTCACCAATATATTCTAGACAGAACAAAAGTTATTCAACTTCTAGTGATGTCACTCACTGTTTTTTGATGGTTGAAGTAAGGTTTAGCAGTTTTATGCTAATATTTTCGATAAAAGTAATTTAATAAAATTTTCTAGACCTGAAGGCAATTCATAATTACATATAAGGACCAAATTTTATCAAAGTATTTCAAATGCAAAAAAGTTACAGCACTTTTAATGAGTCTACCCACTGTTTTGTGATGATTCAATAAAATGTAACGCAACAAATTTTACAAGAAAAAGAAAGTGCTGTAACTTTTGTTGCGTTTGAAATATTTTGATATAATTTGGTCTTTAGATGCAAATATGAACTACCTTTAAGCCTGTCATTAATAGTTGAATAACTTTTGCTCTGTCTGTAATACATTGGTGAAATTTGACAGTTATATGTAAATATGAATTGTCTTTCAGTCTGTAAAAGTTTGCTAAAGAATTCCCACTTTTAACAAAAATAATTGCAAAAAACGTAGGGGATCATTTTCTTAATAAACACCCTGTAAAGAATGGTCAAGTCGCCATAGTCATGTAATCATCGCAAGGCAGATCCACTGTGTTTTCAATTGATTTCTATGGCGCATTAACTATTGAACATGTTGCCTAAAAAGCTTTGAAAGTCTCGATTGTGACGGGCACAAAAATCTCTCGTTCGTCAACCATTTATGATAGACTGTGGGACAGTATGGGTGCCCACTTTGCTCTTTCGCATCTTCATTAATGTCTATATGGGATTTTAGCAAGGAATGCGGGTAGACTTCATAGTTATGTAAAAATTCACAGGTCTGGCAGGCGTCCTAGAACAAATCATTTTATCTGGAAACTGCAAGCACTGAATGTAACGCACAGAAGAAGGTCCAACATTCTATGGAACCTCGAAATAATCCAAAACTAGGCCCTATAGCAAATCTCGAAGACACTGAATTCGTGCTGAGCAACAGAGTCTCCTAATTAAACAGCCGACGATAATTCAGAGACCTAAACATATGCATAAAGAGCGTAGGCCACACTAAACGCCAACCATTGTCTTGAGATAATTAATGTCTGTGAGCAATCTCAAAACGCTTTCTTTAAGTGTATCAGCAGACGATATCAGACAACGCAGATAACACAGAGACGACAAGCAAAGGTTATGATTTTTCAGGCGAATGAGACTTTCAAGCACTGGATTGTCAATTGCTTTTCACAAGTTTCCTTTCCGTTGTAAATGTCCGTCCTTTATTGAGTGGCAGGGACCTTTTAACCCTCTCCAAGTTCCGTGGCATGGATGATGCCAACAACAGTACTGCCGGACCGGATGCGCTGACTCATGGAAGCAAATATCCCCTTGAAACATGGAAGCAAATATCCTTCACTACCATCTAACTGCTCCAAAAGACTGACTGCTAAAAAAATCTGAAGACCGTTTTTAGTCATTACGTCAACTATCAGGCATACACTGAACCCAAAAATCCGCAGACCTTATATGTTTTAGTCATTGCGTCAATTATGAGTGACGATTTTTAGTCAGTAGTTCAATTTTTAAAATTTTAGCTCCTGATCTCTTTCATTGGAGAGGATAACCTTTCCCTTCAGCTCAAATTGGGTGCAGTCTGCATCCATCCCCCTTACGACGTCGGCCCTGGCTGACTGCATAGCAAAAGTAAGAAAAACTTCTAAATGAAATTGTCGCTTTAGCTTTCCTTCAAACAAGCGTCAAAAGATCTAACGAACAGTTTCAGATCAAATGTGAACTCTATTTGCGAAGGAGTGAGAGGAGACAATATTGTCAAAATACAAGGAGCGATGTCTGTGGGTCGTCAATATCTGATACCGTTAAGAGATCTACGAGATAGCATGATAGCATAAATTTAGGAAAGTCTTGAGGGAGGATGAAACACCTTTTGAAGCAGCACCGATTGCTTATTGGGCATAGACTTGGAACCTAAATCTTGATGCATCCGCAATAATTATCCTACAGCGAGCAACATGGCTGAATGACCGACCGGAGACCATTTGGTCAATCTCTGCAGCGTTGTCTGTAGAATCGGTACACCAGCCATGTTCTTGAAACCACTCAAAAAGCGCTAAGATTTTCTATTAAAGCGCACTTTACAAGCCAGTGGTTTGTAAACTGCGCTTTATGGAAGTGCAGATACAATCTGATGCATGCATGTGTATTACCGATATGAAATATGAAGATATTGTCAGATGAACGACTGAATAGATGTCGAACTATACATGTATAGGCTACTCGATGGTACCGCTCAGCGACGTGGAGAAACAACTAAAGGAAGAGCTACACAATCATCAGTGAAAAGGTCACCGGAGAAACCACTAATTTACAGAAGATTCACTGGAAAAGACCCTGAATGAGTTGCTGGAGGAATCAGTGGAAGAGCCGCTGCATGGCTACACGCTGTTTGCAATGTATGAGCGATTGAATTTGAGAAACTGCTTAAACAACACGAAGACTTCTACGTGTATATAAATATAAGACGGAAACGTTGCCTCAAGAGAAAACCCTGTAACTTGGAGCGTCGGTGGTGCAGATTAAATTGGATAAGTTGCTAATGACGTTAAATCGTCGTCTGTCGTGGGAAGAGAGAAACTCCCATTTGTATTTCTCTTGTGTAAGAGTCGAGATTGCGATGCTAAAGCAAATTGTCTGCAAATCAACGAACAATGAACAAAAGGTTTTTGCAGATTGTATATAACTTGTTTGTTTCATTAGTCTTATTACTTTGAAACATTAGTCAATCGCTCTTATTCCCTTTATGTGAAATCCGGACTGTCCTCCTTAGCGGGACTGCTCGTCCCTTTGGACAGTCCGTTTGTATTCAACTATCCACTTAGGTTAAGACAAACTACTCAATTGTTTTTGTCTATTTGTCTTTTTGCTTTTGTTATCTGCATCGTTCATTTTCTCATATTGCTGGATGCAATAAACTGATTTGATTTGATTGATCACAGCATCATCTCTCGTTAGAGTTCCTCGCTGGACACATGTACGTGTATTTGAAACGTCTGCTATATGTGTCTATGCATTCGTCTGACGTACGAATATTTGAATATTTATTCATTTTAAATATAGCTGCCTATTCGGACCAGGAACATGGATGCGGCAATTGCGGCACCGCCGATTAGACCTCCATGAGGGGCCTCTTATATTTGACGGACTGTAGTAGCCTACGTATATGTCCGTTGTAATTCAACTGTAATCCAATGCTGCAGGGCTTCAGATTCACTGTCGGTCCACAACTCTCGGGTCTTAACAGCTGTGCAAACCATTGTTCCAGCATGAAACACTCTGCTCCATATACTGCAAACATCCATCGGAATACAGCGGGACAAGTAGGTCTGCAGATGGATGGAATCTGATGGTTAGAGCTTGATGGATAGATCCTGATGGATAGAGCGTGGATACAGACGTATAGGCTTATGGATGGCTAATCGGTCCCCAGTCTATCAGTGCGCCCTCTACACAAATGACGCGACGCGAACCGATCATCAGAAATGCTGCCAAAGTAATTAATTGAAACAAAACAATTTGTATAATTCCTACTCCTAATATAATTTTTTGAAATCCCGAGGGATCATTGATACCTCGGGTAAAAAAAAAATTTGTATAATAACAATAATAATATGAATATTATAATTGTGATGCAATGAAACGTATTGCAGCCATTATTACAACTAAGCGCCTGTGAATAGGCCTAATGATAATGAGCCTAAGTAAGCAAATTAATTGAAACAATATTAATTAACATCTTTTGCTGTATGTCCTGAAATGCACGAATGCATAGAAATGGCGAATTCTTTCTCGTTTCCTCGTATTAATTAGCTATCACAATTGACCACAAGTGATGTTTTGCCATATCAACACCCACACGAGCGAAACCAATCAAAAATATATAATCAACTGAATCTGGAACGTTTTTTGGTCACAGGAAGACTCTCATAATTACGTCAACCTTCACTTTACATGATTCTGATGAAGCAGTATCGGTAGGAAACCACTATCTCCTGCAACGTGTCTACTAATATTAGCAATATATACATGCATTTGCAACGGTATTGTATACTTGCAATTACGTTAACGTATAGAGTACAATCAGGTAGCAAACGATTTCTATTGAGAGCTTTCCAAAGCCCATATTGTATGCATAATAGTCTCATTCACCGTTGTTCTAGCATTACATTATCCCTATCACTATGTACAGTATGAACCCTGCACAAGCTTATAATGTGCAAACATGTATAAAGGCCTATATATATTTTGAGTGTACAATAATTGTACATACAATAGCCTATATATCATAAATGCTTACAAGCTGAAGTTTATGGCCTAGTTTGTTGCCATGGTTGGACTGGGAGCGCCTCTGAAGGGGTGACCGGGCGCTATATAAATTCTTTAAAAACTGAATAAAATGAATGAATGTGTGTTAATGCATGTATAAATGTATCATAACACCGTATATATCGTTCGCTACTGAATTATTACGAATCAATGCGCTATACAGTGGTTTACGTTGAATTCAGTAGTGTAGGAGCTGAGTTTGATCTCGCCGAATTCTATGCGCGCTGACATTGGCGGCGGCGAATTGTTTTCGCTGAAATGAAGGTCGCCGAGATGCGCGCGCTGAATTCAACGGATACCCTATGCAGTAAACTGTATTATCAATCGCAAATAAATTAACAACAATAGTCCGTTGTATGTATTCTAGTTCTCAAAGAATGACAATGGCCTTATATTAAAGCAGCGTCATCTATGAAGATGACAATGCACTGAGAAATAGCTGCGTGGCTATTTGTTCTCATGTCACGCGTTATACGAGAAATACAGCGCCACAACTCTGTAATGGAAGGCAGGCAAGTGCTGTTAGCTGGACCGAAAGTCTGCAACGCCAACGAGTGAAAATGGTATATTGGTTATGCGAGTGTGATGTAGTTGTGCGCATCCAATTTGTTGCTAATTCGGTTGCACCGGGTTGCTGAGGAGGAAGGTGTGGATGGAATGTGTACGGGATGCGACCAGAGTGTATATGCTGTTCTGGCACATCCTTAATCAATGATGCACTGCCCGTCCAGCAGGGAATAACAATTAGACCGTCGCGTATTGTTCCGCCTGATCAGCAATGGTCACAATTAATCTACTTCGCTGCTGAAACCCAATTCGACAGATCCGTCATAGTTTGGGGCAAATAAGGATAATACGTGCACAGGTATTAAACATGGGTATATGTAATGCTGGTGCAAAAAGTTAGATGGTACGAGTACGTGTAGTTTAGGAGAAGGCGAATGTGTAAAATAGCATTAGGTGGAATTTTCTAGGTATATTATGATTGGAATGAAAGTTACCTGGAGCAATGCTGATGATTGAATCGTAAGGTAATGACCTCTAAGGGTGTGGGCGTCAGAGAGAAAAGCCCGAAAAGGTATAATAGCACGGCAGATGCGATTGGTTTGGAGCTACGAACGACCATGCAGCCTGGAGTGGTGGCTAGCGGAGGGAAGCATTAATAGAAGAGATATTACTATGCCTAAGAGAGTGTTATGGGGACTAGAGTCGGGAGTAGAGTTGAGTTGCTTCAACTTGTTAGCACCGACTCCGTATCAGAGCGCTATAGTCGGGAGCATCTCTGAGTATTAGTAGACTTGAGAGGTGTTAAGATGCCTATCCTCGCGTGAATAATTGATCATTCCCAAAGTGCTTACGATTCATAGTTGTTAAGAAAACGTTCGGATCGTCAGAAGAACAGCTACTACAAAACTCGCAACTCATCGTCTGTTTAAAAGGGAGAAGAGTTGCTGTGGACAGATAGCGCACTGCTACAACAGCAGCTACATGCACACATTGTAATTGCCAGGAGTCGACTGTAGGATTCATCTCTCTTGATTTGCTACCGAGACAAAATCAGAGTCTGATGAAAAGCAGACCAGGATATTTGGACATTATACAGCCAACGCATTTCTCAAGGACCAAGGGATGGAATGATGAGTAGCTGAGGCTCTGTAGTTGGCAGTGTATGCCTAGCGCTTTTGAATGCCGCCAATTAGCCCCGCTGTGTGCCAATATTAGTCTAACTACTGTTGTTGACTATGAAATTATCCTCGTGCTTGACCGATAAATTGTCGATTTTCTCAAGGACTCTAAATTGGCCATCTATTTCAACTCAGGGCTTAGTTAATTTTAGTTCAATGGATTTTTATTAATCTATGTCCAGAAGGAGTTCCTTTTTCTGTCTTTCTGTCTTTCTTTCTGAGCAATCGCAAAACTGTAACTGCAAGACCTAGCCTATAATTATATAATTAAGCTTACAGCATGATTATCGATCAGTCTACTTGAGATCGCTCTGCGACATTAAGCAGTAGTAGGCCTATAGATATCCTGTGTATCTCTGAGACTGGTTCTCTCTCTCTCTTCCCTCTCTGTCTCTTTCTCTGTCTGTCTCTCTCTCTGTCTCTTTCTCTGTCTGTCTCTCTCTCTGTCTCTTTCTCTGTCTGTCTCTCTCTTTCTGTTTTTATATATATATACATAATGACTGACTGGCGCCGACTGAGGTAGTCCAACTGAGAAGACAAAGTCGGTGTTTTACCTGAATCAATATACGGTACACAAAAGATATAGATCCTTCTGATTCTTTACAGTGGGTTATGGACGGAGAGCCGGATATACCTAGGAAAAGAATAGGTCATTTTGTGACGAAATTGGCCTACACGATTATTCGCGGCTGATGCTGGTCTGTTTGATATAATTATGATGCGTTGCTGGTCTGTTTAAGGCGTGTTGCTGACCTGTTTGATTTTACACTGTTTGACTTTAGTGATGCGTAGTATTGATGCGTAGTACCGCAGCGCAGCGCCATTGTTCGTTTTAAGTTATATATTTATTCACGCAGATTTAGCGCTGCGTGTATAAATATATCTATCTTAGTTTAAGCTGACTTGATCTCTTCTTTGCAGCTATGTTCGCGTACTAATGAGGTCACGTGGTCCGTTTACCACGCATGTTCAGCGCTGCTGTCTGTGAGG